>QANZ01047570.1:0-13615 GCA_003254925.1 Chamaecrista fasciculata
TATTTTTGCTTCCGCTGCGTTAGGCGCCTACAATTCCCAACATCACACAGACAACAAATGAGCGTTTTCTTGAAAGGAAACTAGCATAGTACAAGTTCTTTTCCAGAAATAGTAAAAACTAGATTTTTAGGAAAAGTGTTTGCAAAAGCCAAGAATTGAACTAATCACTTTTAAAGGATTGACTTTCAGACTTTGGGGTGAGAGAGGCAAATTATAGAAGATGGGGTGAGAGAGGTGGTTGTAAGGGAAGGAAAAGAGATGAGAACAACGTAATTTAGTGGAGACCAGAGCTGAGGATGACGAGGAGAAGGATCATGTCGACAAAAATGAGGATAGAGTGCACGGCGACGATGAAGTGTGGTGGTGATGTTTTAGGGTAAGAGAAGGAGGGTTGTTAATGGCTTCTAAGGACCTTTTTGTTAAAAATGACAAACATTTTGCATTATTCTGTAATTAGTTAGGGATTTGGGTATAATTGACTCAAATGTGAAATGTTAGGGGTATAATTGAAAAAAAAACGTTGTGAGTATAATTGAAAATGACCTCATACGTTGGGAGTACAAATAGTACTTTTGCCTTATTTTGATTTATATTATAATTTTGTATTTATTTGATATTATTGTAACAAAATAATTTTAAATTTTCAAAATTATTTTAATGAAAAATCATATCTTAAAATGAAAATAGCGTTTAATCAATATAAAAAATATTAATTAAAAAACTATTAACAAAATTCAAAAATTAATAGACAAGCTGACCTGCTAGCTAGTCCTATCCCTAACTTGTTTAGCATGCGGGCTAAACGGGCTAGCCCATTTAAATCCATTTTTAAATGAGCCTAATTTTCACTCCCAAATCTACCCATTTAACAGGCGGGAGGGGGCCAGCCTGCAGGCTACGAGCCCAGTTGACAATGCTAGGTGAGATGATTGGACTCAGAACATTTCTTTCAATTCATATACCATTTTGCTTTGGGTCACAAACTCATACACATTAATCCATTATACGTAGGACTTGGCAATGTTTTAACTCGATCTTATAACCCACCTCTTAAGCTAGCCGGCCCATTAGAATTTATTTTGTCTTTCAATATTTTTATGGACACACTTTCTCCCGACCCAAATCCAAAGGCTCAAATAGTATCTTTATTAATCATTACACCGTCACTCAATATTTGCTTTGTTGGAGAATTTTTTCTCCAAAACATTTAATGTCTTACAAAATTAAGAGAACATTATTTACTATTTTTTATAATTTTATCTCTATTAAATAGTTAGTAAAGATTGAATTAGTGGAGTAATTAAGAGTAATTTAATAAGGACATTTTAATATTTTTTATCTCATATTTCTCTTCATTTTATGTGAATTAATGATTTTCGTAGTCTGTGTATATTAACTTTAAAAAGAAAATATTCAAAGACGGAGGGAGTATGTTATAACAACAAACCCTAACCCTGAAGGCTAACACAAATAAAAATACCTAATAATCCAAAACACAAAAAAAAGGCTAAAATACATTTTTGGTACCATAACTTTTACATAGGTTTCAATTTGGTCTCATAACTTTTTTGTTACACTTTTGGTCTCATATCTTTGGTTCAGGTTGCAGATTTGGTCTCATATTATATTTTTGGTCTCATATCTTTGGGTTAGGTGCATAATTAGTCTATATTTAGGTCAAGAGGGACTGACGGTGGATTCAATAGCTACGTCGTTCTAGCATAGTCTACTTTCTTTCCTTGTTCTTATATCGCTCATGACCAATACCTATTGGTCATTTCACTACCTACAAGGAATAAGAAGAAACAAAAGTTACAGGTTAATATGAGATCAATTTTACAATCTGACTAAAAGATATGTGACCAAAAGTAATACGGAACCAAATCTACAACCTAAACTAAATATATGAGACAAAAAATGCAACAAAAAAAATTATGAGACCAAATTGAGACCTGACCATAAGTTATGGGATAAAAAGTATACTTTGACCATAAAATACCTAATAATCCAAAAAATAAAAAAAATAAAAAATCTTTACTACTTAAAAGTGAGTTGGTGTCAACTTTCATTTCCAAAAATACCCTTATCTTTATTTTGTATTTCAAAAATATCCTTGTATAAAAAAAATGGTTATTGAAGCAAAGTAGCCACTCATAAAAAGTTACATCCTTCAATTATTTTATCTTCACTCATGAAAAGTTACATCCTTCAATTGTTTTATCTATATATATATATATATCTTTTCTACTATAAAAGAGTGGATTGCTTACAAGTTTTGATTTCTAAAAATGCCCTTAATAACCCATGGTGAATTGGTGTTTATTATAAGTCACAAGTCACAACCTTTCAAAATCTTCTCATTAGAAATGTAATTCCAACCTATGTGTCCAGTGACGAACAATTACACCATTTAATTTTAACCTATGTGTCTTAATTATTAAAAGTCACATATTTTAATATAAAGAAATATTTTTTAAATAGTGTTTATTAATTATTAATAGACATACTTTCCAAACAAAAGTATATATTTTCTGAATTATGCCTTTTGGATAATTATAAATAGTGATCCAAATCACACAAAATAACCATATAAATACAATTTATAAGTTTTGTGGTATCTAAGAAGGCTCGTCCATTTCCTCATGTAAGGATAGAGATATTGTCTCAAATGTTATTCAATCATCTCCAATTGCGATGGAGTCCAGATGATAATGAATAGTCCCCTCCTTCATGAAATCACAGTACTGCAAGTTTGCATTTATCATCCATTGCTTTCCTTTTTTTTTTCTGAAAATGAAATAATATATATAGGATGAGTTAATTGTAATTGTAACTTAGGACGACGACGGCGTTGACAATAAGCCAAACAACCCAAATTCTCCATTATAATTTCTCTTCATTTGCCCGCATCTCCACCGTCCCTTTGTATCTAATGGTTTTAGATGAAGCCACATCATCTTTTAAGTCAAAACTCACCGTTTTGTAAATTTTAGTATCCAGACTTGTTCAATTAATTTATTGCTCCATCTTGTTCCGAAAGAAAAAATCCAATCCATAGTTCTGTTACATCATCGATCACATACTAACATACCACCGAGTTATAAAAAACGGATGGGACATTCAACCGGTCAAGGTTGGAGTTCAAGGTTTAATGGTTCAACCGGGGTCGGACCGTTAGCAAATAAATAAATTAAAAATAATAAAAAAGCTTAAAAATGATAAAATTCTAATTCCAATAATATAGATATAGTCAATTTTCATAATATTCATCAATATAATGTCATCAAATGAAATTTTATGATCACTTTCTCTATCAAATTTTGGTTCATAATCAACATTATCTAATATTTTACCCATAACTATTGAAAAAGACAAAAAAAATCAAAAAAGGAAAAAAAAAATGAAAAATCACATTACAAACAGTTCAACCAGTTTACCACCAGTTCAGTCCGGTTTTCCCGGTTCTTGGCCGGTTCGACCGGTTCTTGAGCGGTTCTTTGACTGGCCGATTCTGGGAGTGACTCGGACCGGCCTGGTGCCCAGTTCACGGTCCAACCGATTGAACGGGCCGGTCCGGTCTGGTTTTCATAACCATGCATACCACTAAATACAAACATTAAAATATATAAAAAAATTTTCATTACTTTCATCTATTTAACTGGTGAAAAGTTATTAATTAAATAGTTTTAATTTTGTTTAAGTAATCAAGTATTTAATATTTATATTTTCAGCATAATAGTTTTTTTTATATTTACATATCTCTCAACTTATTAAAATAATTGCTTTTTTTAGTCCCAAGCTATTTTTAAAAAAATATAATTTTCTTTTTAATTGTCTATAGTAATTATTTAAAAACAGAAAAATTACAATTAAAAAAAAAATCAAAATCTCAGCAATTTTTAAGGGCCTGTTTGATTTTGATTTGTAAAAATAATTTTTTAACATTGTTTTTAGACTTAATTTTAAAAATAGTTTTTCAAAAATAAAATATAAAAAAAAAAACTTGTTTGATAAATTATTTTTAACATCACACGGGTATTAGAGTCCAAGGGAAATGAGGTACCAAAAGAAGTAAGTAATTAACCAATTTTACAAAACTACCATTAATGATTAACTAATATTACAAAATTGCTATTAATAAATTGAATTCTCCGCCTCTTTTCTGGAAACCAAANAAACACAAAAATAAAAAGCGAGTTTGGAGTCTAATTAAAGTTTATCATGACCTTCCATGGAATTATATGATTTATATCGGAAGTGAATCTACTTTTAAAACAAAATTGAATGAATAAAACGAAAGATTAGTTAACAAGTTTATTATTCAAGATTTGTATGAACTTCATGTAAAAAAAAAAATATATATATATTTGGATGAACTAAGAAAAAAAAAATAAATTATTATCCAACGATGCTACAATGAAAAGGGGACACATAGGATAAAGAAGATTAAAATAGAAAAGAAATTAAATAAACTATAAAACAACAAAAGTAGAAAGCAAAAAATTTTGGCACGTTTGATTTCCATATCTAAGAACAAATTTAAAAAATTATTTGGAAGTTCAGAAAAATATTCAGTGATTTTTGTTTTTTTAAAACCAAAAGAATAAAACAATGTCATCAAATTTGATTTTAAAGATTTTTGGTTTTTAAAAATAAAAAATTGTTTGTAGGAAAGAGAATCAAACAAGTCCATTAATATTTTTTATGAGATAGATCAAATCATCTAAGGAAGATAATTTAACTTAGAGTTAACAACATAAAACAGACAGAATCTTGATAGAAACTTGCGGTGAAACAAATTAGAAATTTACAGGGCTAAAACAAAATGAAGAATAACTTAGGGATCAAAATAAAACTCACTTAATACTTGAGGGATCAATATGAAAATTTAACCACTTCTTAACTAACACATAATATATCAATTGATGAATTAATATAACGCGTGCAACACGCGACCACCACTAGTAAAGGTAAATGTACTAATTTCATTCTCAAACTTTATATCAACTGTCAATTTCATCCCCAATTTTTTTTGCTGTCAATTTGTTCCCAGTGTTTCATATTTTTATCGATTTTATCCTTTCCTCTTATTTTATCTAAATATTAACGACATACTCTATGTGGCTAATGATATCTAATGTAAAATTGACGGAAAAAGAAACTGAAATCTTAACTCATATTGAAAAATAAGATGCAATCTGTCATTAATTTATTGAAATAAATTAGTAAAAAGGATAAAATTGATGAAAATGTAAAACATTAGGGATAAAATTGATAACAAAAAAAGATTTGAGACGAAACCGATAGTTATTATAAAGTTTGGGGACGAAATTAGTGTTTTCCCCTAAAATAAAGCATTAGCAATTATCTCCAACATCTCAGCACTATCTGAATTTCTGCTCTCTGATTCGAAATTTCCCAATTCCCATTGTCCATTTACATCTTTAAACTCAAGCCCTGGCCACAAATTCCAAACGCCGTCATCATTCAAAGAGGGTTTCCGAGGCAGCGAAAGAGAAAGAACAGTAGCGACTTGCGTTGAAAATAGCATCATCTCGTTTCCCAACTTCTTCCTTCACAAGAATTAGTCCATTGGTTTCAGTTTTAAGAGCTAATTCTCCTTCAGGTTAGCATTCCTCTAATATTCGAAATCTATGGAATGTAGTGCTGTGATGGACTGGTTTCTGTTATTTCCCAAATAACCTGATAACCTGTATAATCTATACTGAATTCATATTGGAAATTTCCTCCTTCAGTGTTGTTATATTGTAGCCTTTCCAGTTATGTTATTTTGCTTGAGTTGATTGATTGATAGTATTGAGTTTTTTATGCAAGAAACCCAGCCCACGTGAACTGGGACTCTTTTTCTCTGTCAAATCACTCACCTCTCCCCGCTTCTCAATTTATAAAAAATTTTTCTAATCCCTGAAGTGTTCATAGAAGAATTTTTTATTTCCTCTCCTTGAAAAAGATTCAGATACAAATGTTCTAATTGATCAGAACAAGCCATCCAAGAGGTTGATTAGGGTATGTATGTATGTGTGTGTGTAAGTTTACATATAGACACACACACGCACACTTTTCTATTAAAACAGTTTAAGTTCAGTGCTTCTTTTCTGCTGCCATTTGGTGCCTAGATACAATACTTATTATTGATTTGCCTGCAATCTTGGCTTTATGACTTGAAGAAAGATGACATTTAAATTTTGCTTCTCATGATGCTTCAAACTGTGTATTCATGTCAATTTCCATCCTATTGAAATTTATATTGATTCTATTTTGGCTGATTGGCAAAAGCAAGCTTTTCGTAGGCCGTATGTCCAGTCTAAATGAACAATTAACTTCTTTCTGAATTAACAGCTGAACTTTTCAGAGAAAATTGTCGACGGATACCTTCCTTTCAATGCCAATATAGGATGTAGCAGACGTACTTCTACTTCTTAGCACGCAGACTTGAAATACTTGAAATCTGATGCTCGTACTGTATTTCAGAAAACTCAGATGTACTCCTGTCAGCCAATTCCTGTTCTCAGGCCCTTTCCTTTCTTATTTACATACTCAATATTTGCCTTCCTATACAAAAACCATCAATTGGAACACAAACAATAAATTTGTTCAAACAAATCCACTCCTTTCTCTCTTGGAAAGATGCAAATCTTTTATCCAATTAAAGCAAATCCAAGCACAAATGATCCTGACAGGATTAGTATATGATAGTTTTGCAGCGAGTCGCCTTATTGCCTTCTGTGCTCTCTCAGAATCACGGACTCTGGAATATTGCACAAAAATTCTGTATAATACACAACACCCTAATGTCTTTTCTTGGAATGTGACGATCAGAGGACATTTAGAGAGTGGGGACTTAGAAGGAGCTCTTATGTTGTACAAGAGAATGTTACAATATGGTAGGTTAAGACCGGATAACCATACTTACCCTTTATTGCTTAAAGCTTGTTCTTGTCCATCTCTAAATTTTGGGGGTCTTTCCATTCTTGGACACATACTTAAGTTTGGTTTTGAATTTGATATATTTGTGCACAATGCATTGATCACTATGCTACTGTCATATGGAGAATTAGAGGCAGCATATGATGTCTTCAATAAAAGTTGTGTGAGAGACCTGGTAACCTGGAATTCCATGATCAATGGGTGTGTTAAAAGAGGGCTAGTAAATGAGGCATTAGATCTCTATTGGAAAATGCAGGCTGAGAAAGTGAAGCCAGATGAGATTACAATGATTGGGCTGGTTTCTTCTTGTTCCCAGTTGCAGGAGTTGAATCTTGGCAGAATGTTTCATCAGTATATCAAAGAAAATGGGCTTGACTTGACAATCCCACTTACTAATGCGCTTATTGACATGTATGTGAAGTGTGGAGACCTTATGGCAGGACGTGCTTTATTTGATAACATGGCACCAAAGACTCTTGTTTCATGGACTACAATGGTTTTGGGATATGCCAGCTTTGGTTTTCTGGATGTTGCTCGGGAATTTTTATATAAAATTCCAGAGAAGAATGTTGTGCCATGGAATGCAATCATTAGCGGTTGTCTTGAAGCTAAGCAATGTAAAGAGGCATTGTCTCTATTCCATGAAATGCAAGTTAGTAATATAAAACCTGATGAAATAACCATGATCAACTGCTTATCAGCATGCTCAGAACTTGGAGCACTTGATGTTGGAATATGGCTTCACCATTATATTAAAAAGCATGATTATTCTTTAAATGTTGCCCTAGGAACAGCACTAGTTGACATGTATGCCAAGTGCGGAAATATTGCTAGGGCTCTCCAGGTTTTCCAAGAGATGCCGCAAAGAAATCGGTTGACTTGGACAGCCATCATTTATGGTTTAGCACTCCATGGGAATGCCCATGATGCTATATCCTATTTCTCAGAAATGATTTGCAGTGGGTTGATGCCTGACGAGATCACCTTTCTCGGCATCTTATCCGCTTGTTGTCATGGTGGTTTGGTTGAAGAAGGCCGCAATATTTTTAACCAAATGAACTCCAAATTCAACATTTCGCCTAAGCTTAAACATTACTCATGCATGGTGGACCTTTTAGGAAGAGCTGGTCATTTGGAGGAAGCAGAAGAGCTTATTAAAAGTATGCCCATGGCTGCAGATACTGCTGTATGGGGTGCTTTATTCTTTGCTTGCCGTGTTCATGGCAATGTTCTAATTGGAGAGAGAGTAGCTTTGAAGCTCCTTCAGTTGGATCCTGAGGATGGTGGAACCTATGTCTTACTTGCTAACTTGTATGGTGAAGCAAAAATGTGGAAGGAGGCGAGGCATGCCAGGAAATTAATGAAAAACAGAGGAGTAGAGAAGACTCCTGGTTGTAGCTCAATTGAGGTCAATGGCATTGTCCATGAGTTTGTAGTGAGGGATGCATCACATACACTGTCCGAACAGATTTGTGAATGCTTGGTTTCATTAACTAGACAATTTGAACTTCATGGTTTGACACCTGATATTCCAGCATTTGGAGATAGTATTTTCTATTGAAGTTTCCAGATAGTTTGCTCTATTTCTCATTGTTTACCTATGTAATTTTGCTTGAGGGATTGGACCTGTCTACAGTCCATCTAGAGCCTTAAATGACTATTTATATATGTCTATATCATGATACCCAATTCTTCCAATCTTGTATCCATTCGCTCATGCTAATCTTTCTTATGGTTCGGGTATCGTTTTGTAGAATGAAAATCACTAGCTTTGGTTATCTCTCTCGTCATTTTATGATTATTAACTTTCCTACTTCATCGCTTGGATGAGACCTCCATTTATTTTGATTTATTACCATTACAAAACTTCAACATGGTTAAACGATTTAGCATGTGTCGGGACCAATGTTAACCAACAAAATGGTTTCTGCTTCTACAGTTGCTAAAAGAGTTCTTGCCTTCGAGTCTTGCAACCCTTGTAAATGTTTAGCCAGCAATAATTAGAACTTGAGAGTGAGACTTTAATGGGATATACAAGCAAGACTTGTTCTGTATATGTCAGATCCAGTCCCGAAATGGGGACTAATATGATAATCGTGAGCCCAAAGACAAAATGGATACATAGTGCCCCAGGAATCTTTAGTGACTGTCACATCACATGTGATTTGGAGAATACTTGTATAGGTAGACTAGAATGCTACAACTTATGTCTTGATTCCTTTTGCTACTTGAAGAAGAGGTCCAGTTTAAAAGGAAAAAGGAAAAAGGAGTACTTGTTTGATGTTTAAAAGTCCTCACTGTTAGTTTGCTAATATGCGTTTTAATTAAACATTATTGCATTTGAAAGCAGCTAATTTTGTCTTACCATTGTACTGTTTCAATTTGATACAGAGGTTGCTTGTTGTAGAGGTTTGTAGTGAAAACTATGTGATCAATGTCACTTGTTGACTTATGCCTGTGTGTTGATCTTATATAAGATTTAGTTTTAGAACAATTTTATTGATATATTCACTCTCTCTTTCTTGTCCTTATTTTCGTTTATTGTTTTAATTTAATCTTTTTCTACTGCCACTAGATATTACTAGTGCATGATGTAAGGTTTTAATTTTTCATCAATATTAGGCTTAGATCTAAGGAGTTTGGAGAATCTGACGGTGTGAGTTTTGCTTCCCAACATGGACCAGAGTAATCCAACGCTGGAGTTACATTCTCTAAAAGCAATCACCAAAGTAAACATCAATGATATGGTACAGCAACTGATCTTTTTTTTTGCTGCTACCTTTTCTTCCTTTTAATGGATTAATGCTTTGTGACCATTGAGTTTGACTGACAGCTATTTTGTAATGCAAGGCACGAAAAAGGATGCCTTCCAGAATTGCCCAAATTCGGCTTGTGAGTTCACATGAAGAGGTTTATGAACCATGCGATGATTCTTTTGCACTGGTTGACGCACTTCTAGCTGACCGTACCAACATGTTGAAGCACTGCCCTTCATTGTGTATGGAGATAGGTTGTGGTAGTGGCTATGTTATCACTTCCCTAGCTCTTATGCTTGGGCAGGAAGATCTTGCTGTCAACTATATTGCAACTGACATCAACCCGCACGCAGTTAGGGTGACCCGTGAAACATTGGATGCACATGGGGTTGATGCTGAGTTGATCATCACAGATATTGCATCCGGGCTAGAGAAGCGTCTTGCAGGATTGGTTGATATTTTGGTGGTGAACCCCCCATATGTGCCCACCCCTGAAGAAGAAGTGGGTGCTGATGGTATTACTGCTTCATGGGCCGGTGGGGAGAATGGACGGAAAGTTATTGATAGGATATTGCCTGTTGCAGACCATCTTTTGTCAGAAAAGGGATGGTTGTACTTGGTCACACTAACAGCAAATATTCCCTCTGAGATATGCCTTCAAATGAGGGAAAAGGGATATGCATCTAGGATTGTCATCCAAAGAACGACAGAGGAAGAAAGTCTCCATATTATCAAGTTCTGGCGGGATGTTGATACTGAAGTAGGTGAGAATGAAAATGTGATGACTGACAAACCTTTGCCTGGTAGGCTCATGGAATATTTGCTAACTCAATTTTCTCTGTTTTCATTCTGGAGAAGCAGCGATAGCAACAATAAGTGATGAGTGAGAAGGTAATACTTTATTATGTATTGATTAGATTGTATTCTGTACATTTCTCCATTGTGCTGTGGTTGTGAGACCTGCCAATGATAGGTCAAGTTGCACATTACTGTGTCAGTAAATTTAGAATAAAAATTGAGTTGAAAGCATTGAGTTTTTTTCCCTTTCAGAAATTGGTGGGCCCCAACTGAATATGGTCAAGGCATATAGTAGAAAAGATAATATGGACCTGCAACAAGGTCTGATCCAAGGCAGCCTGACCTACACTATTCTGGAGGGAAGGAACAGAGGGGCAAATTAGCAATTTTTCCGAGGCTGCTGTGCTGGGTGTAAAATGGTGTTCGATAGTGAGTGGGTAGACCGAAATTGAGGAAAAGTGTGGAGAGGGCTAGCCTCAAAATCTAACAGTATCTCTTCTTTTCGTCTGTTTAATCTGTTGCTTCTGTTTTGTCTCTTCCTCCATAGTTCATTCTGTGAGCTTGGTGTAGAGTGATTGACTGATTGTGAACACTAATTCAGTTTTATCTTAAGGTCTTATCTTCACCAGAGAGTTTTGCTTTAGCTATCTCAGCTGAAATTTATTGTGAAAAAAAAAATAATTCATTGCTAAATCCTATAGTGATTTGCTTATCTTTATGTCTTGAGCAACTTGAATGGATTGCTTGATGCAGTATGTCAGAATGCTGTAAATTTTATGATTATTTTAAGTTTGGAATATTTTGTTGTGTCTTAACAAATTTTTTAGGTCAAAGTGCACTTTTAGTCCGATAACTTTTGCTAAGGTTTCAATTTGGTTCCATAACTTTTTTTGTTGCACTTTTGGTCCCATATCTTTACAAAAAATTGCAGATTTGGTCCCCTATCACTTTTGGTCCCATATCTTTTGGTCAGGTTGCAGAATTGGTCCCTTATTTTTGCAAAAAGTTTCACCGCCAGTCCCACCTGTTCCAAAGATATGGGACCAATTTTACATTTGACTCAAAGATATGGGACCAATTCTGCAATCTGACCCAAAGATATGAGACCAATTCTACAACATGACCCAAAGATGAGACAAAAACTGTAACACGGGACCAAATCTGCAACTTTAGCAAAAAATATGGGACCAAAAGTGCAACAAAAAAAGTTATGGGACCAAATTGAGATCTTAGCTAAAGTTATGGGACCAAAAGTGCACTTTAGCCAATTCTTTATTTATTCTCTCAGCATGTTTTAATATCTGGGTTTCTCATTTCTTTTGAAAATGATGAGCAATATGAACCTCACCAACTGAATTGATGAGTTGACGTTAGGTCTATGTGGGAAGTCAAGTAACTCATTGTATGCCTGATTTAGTCACAGTTTAGAGGCAAGTCTTGATACTTGAGCGTATTGCAGACTAGTTTATCTCAAGAAGTGAGATGAGGAACTTCTACCTCCCCTTGCAATTTCAAAGAATGTAATGAGTTAATTTGAGAGTCAATTTTGGACCACATTATCAAACTGGTGGAAGAGAAGGGCTTGCTCAAGATTCACACTCATCCTTTTAACCAAAGCTTGCAGTCTGTTTGGTATCTAAACCTATGATCTTTTGGGGCACTCTGGACACAATTGTTTTTTGTTGCAAATGCTTCTTAAGTTCTACATGTGATACTACTTTTCCCGTTTATGTTACTTATGCAACTGTGTAATGCCTGAACTTTCTCATGGAGTGAATCTAAAATAGTCTCTGGGTTTTTTACATTTCGGTGACATACGAATGAAACTATTATTACTGGAATACTTCAAGTTTCTTGCTTTGTGGGGGTTAGTTAATAGTATCATGAGGAAATTTTCTCATTTGGTTTAAGATGTGGTTGATATGCTGTTAAATACTGTTTAATCTTTAAATTGCAAGGATTAGGTTCCTTGGACACCGGTTCTATTAGAATTACTTATTTCCTTTGGTTAAAGTTACTTCATGACTTTTCTAAAATAAATAAATAAGGTCAAAGTGCAAATTTGGTCCTATATCTTTTGCTTGATTCCCAATTTTATCTCATCTTTTTTTGTTGCACTTTTGGTCTCATATCTTTGGGTCAGTTCTTAATTTGGTCTCATATCTTTTTTTGTTGCAGTTTTGGTCCCATATATTTTGGTCAATTACATAATTGGTCTTATATCTTTAAGTCAAGTGTAGAATTGGTCCTATATCTTTACAAAATGATCAACTAATGATTGATCCTTTTGTAAAAATATGACTAATTTCGCAACTTAACCAAAATATATGGGTCAGTTCTTAATTTGGTCTCATATCTTTTGTTGTTGCAGTTTTGGTCCCATATATTTTGGTCAATTACATAATTGGTCTTATATCTTTAAGTCAAGTGTAAAATTTGTCCTATATCTTTGCAAAATGATCAACTAATGATTGATCATTTTGTAAAAATATATGACTAATTCCGCAACTTAACCAAAGATATGGGACCAAAATTAGTATGAGACCAAAATTGAGACCTTTTGCAAAGATATAGGACCAAAAGTGCAAAAAAAAAAATATACAGGACCAAATTGGGAAATGAGCAAAATATATGAAACCATATTTTTAGGGCCCGTTTGGATATTAGGTTAGTAAAGGAGGGGTAATAAAGGAGGATAAAGGAATGAGGGAGGTAATAAAGGAGAGGTAAAGGATTTGTGTTATAAAGGAGGTTTTTAGTAAATTGTGTTTGGGTAAATGAGAGATAAAGGAGGAATTATGATGTGAAATTATTTTAAAGGGTATGTAATGATTGTGGTGGGTTGAAATAATAGTATTGGTATTTTAAATTTGTATAGGGGTAAAAATGGTAAAAATAAAGGAGGATAAAGGAGTGTTGTTTTTGTGTTTGTTTTGGTGGTAGTAAAGTAGTATGAGTAATGATTGCCTCGAAATTTGAGCTAAAGGAGGAAGTTAATAAAGGATGTTTTTTGGGGTGGTAAGATAAAGGAGGATGGAGGTGTGAATGTGGGACCAAAATGTAATTTTTGAGTACTGAATTGTAAACTTTTAGGGACTAGATTATATATTTTT
>QANZ01047570.1:14389-26520 GCA_003254925.1 Chamaecrista fasciculata
TTTTTATATGCAATTTACAAATATGCCCTTTGGATATTTTATTATTTTATAGTAAAAAGTAGGTAATTATAGGTAGTTGAGTAGGGATATGTTAGTAATTTTAGAAGATAAAGGAGAGATAAAGGAGAGATAAAGGAATGATAAAGGAGAAAAATAAAGGAGGTGGTAATAAAGGTGAAACAAACACCTATTGGTACTGTAGCTCTGGTAGTAAAAGAGTACTGGGAGATAAAGGAGGATAAAGGGAGATAAAGGAGGTTTAACTGGACATCCAAACGGGGCCTTACTTTGGTCAATAAATAAAGTTACTTCGCAGTATGACATGTGAGGAGACTGATAAATGATAAATAAAGATAAGCGAAAACCTAACGAATTATATAATTATTATCTTTTGAAAAAAAATATTTATATATATTTGTCATAAGTGAATTGAATGGCATCATAATTTGAAAATCCATAAATCATATATATAATATAATGTAAAAAATCTAAAAATGGTTAGTTTAATAAATACAAACATAGCTTATTTTTTTTATGAGAATGTGTGTTTGATTATTTTTGGATATATGAAAATCCTAAATTCATAAAGGATTAAAATTTTCATTTTTATTGTAATAATGAATAAAATTCAAAACTAATGCTATATATGATCATATCAATCAAAAGTTGAACCGTCAGTTTTTAACTTGTTTTCACATGTAAAAGCAAAACTTCATGTTACCATTTAAAAAAAAACAACAAAACATGTATATACATTACACAGTACCAAAACTATCCTTACATAAGAAAAAAAAAAGTATATATAATTCTCACACGAACCAAAAAAACGTCTGCTTAATTTTTCTTTGGTCAAAATACACTTTTGATCCTATAACTTTTGCTTAGGTCTCAATTTGGTCCCATAACTTTTTTGTTGCACTTCTGGTCTCATATCTTTGCAAGAAGTTGCTAATTCGGTCCCGTATCACTTTTGGTTTTATATCTTTTGATCAGATTGCAGAATTAGTGTCTTATACCTTATCAAAAATTAGTTTCACCGTCAGGCCCATCTGACCAGCCCAAAGATATGACACCGATTCTGCACTTGACCTAAATATATGAGACTAATTCTACAACCTGATCAAAAGATATGACACCAATTCTGCAACCTGATCAAAAGATATGAGACCAAAAGTTATGGGATCAAAAGTGCACTTTGAACTTTTTCTTTGAACTTTCATGGTTTCTTGATGGCTTTATAATTAGCTGCTACAGCTGCTCGATACTTTGTAGCATAACCATGAAATATAGCAAGAGCATTACTAGTAACTTGAGCAACATTTAAAGCTTTTCCCTTAATGGTAGCCTTCAATTTACTCAACCTATGACCTGTAAACGATTGCACACACGTGCTAGCATCAGTTAAAGCAGTGCTCACCCATGTCTCAACGTTGCTTATGTGCCACAAAACGTCATCGTTGACGCTGCCGGTCGACCCCGAGCCGCCTCCACCGGTCCCGGTCAACCGGCGAAGCTCTCTAATGGATAGACCAAGTTGGTCCACACTATCATTGATTTGTGTCAAGCAATCTTGCACAATTAGGAAGTCTCTATCACTCTCTAGTGCCCTAAGTTCCTTGGCCAATTTAAGCAAGTACCCTTTTGTGTATAGGGCTTTTGAGAGACTAACAGTTAATGCTACGTGTGCTAGCTCTTGAGGGGTTTGTATAGTGGAATTGGCAAATTTGGCTAAGCAATGCATGCATAGTTTTGGGTAGAGTGTGGTTTTGCAAGAGGACTTTATGAAGGCCATGGTTTGAGGATTATTATTAGATGGCTCAACTAGAGCTAAGTTTGAGAGGAGAGAGAGGAAGATAATGAGTTTTGACATCTTGGCTGATCAATAATAAGTATTATTGAAGATTATTAATGATATATTTAGTTGCAGAAGAGAGAGCTCTATATATATATATATATATATGTTGTAATTGTATGTGAAGGAGGAAAAGAGAGATTTTCAAAGCTTAAATGTAAGTTGGGGTTGAAAGAAAATGGCTAGTGGGTATGATGCTTATATAGAGGGGTTCTTCACGTGATCATTTGCTAATAGTTATCTTCTCTTTGTTTGATATTACTTTACTTGCACTATACATGCGCTAAGGAGGAATGTATAATAATTGGACTAGAAAAATAATGGATATATAGCATAGTTGGTCGGTCAAAAACTGGGGAAGTAATCGTTAATTAACATTAATGTGCATGAAGCACATAGAATATCATAGTACGACAAGCATAGTTGGTCGGTTAGTAAATGTTTTACCAACTAGCATCTTTATGATAAAGAATAAAAAATTATTATTCATATAACATGTTATAAATAAATATTATAATTTTTGAAATTTTTATCAAAATTTATACATATTTAATTATTTTTATATATAAATACATGTCGTGTTATATTATACAGTTTTAAAAATTTAACAGTGTCTTGATATTCTTATCGTACCCCGTAGATGTATTAGTACCTATGCTTCCTAGGTTTTCTTTATACAATTTTCCTTTCCACTAGGTACTTGGTGACCAAAGTACATGGTGCAATTTGGAAGAACTAAATCCTAATTAATAATATATTAACAAACAACATTCTTACATCGTAGAAAAACTTTTTAGTTATCTTTGAGTGACCTTGGTTCAAGGCGTATGTTATCCCTAATGGGGTCTAATGGCACATGACAAAAAGCTGGTCAACGTTTCGTTGTTGTACATTTATAGGCCAAGTGGTGATGGAAAAAAAAAAAAAAATCCTATGAGAGATACGTATAGGACACTGAATGATTTTGTAGGATGAATGAAGATGCAACATGCAGGTCATATGGCGATTTAAACGGATCTTTGCCCATCATGATTCATGATCAATAATAAGTTTATTCTATATTTTAACAACTTAAGTTTGAATGTTTGATGATTACTTCGTAGAAGACTACAAAGAGACTCATGTGGGGGAGTAATTATCAGGATAAGGTAAAGATATAAATTATAATATCCTGAGAAAATCTTTCAGATGATCCAACTTATACTCATTAATTTCTTTCCCTTCAAATTCTCCATATATAGTTCCATCGTGTAATTCTCTTTAGTTTACTCGCCTCCTTGTTAGCCAATTTTGTTGAAATGATTAATTTAATAAGGGGAATTAAATTGCACTTTGGTATTATCTGGTTTGGTTCGATTTTACTTTAGTACTCTGAGAGTCAAAACATGACGTTTCAGTACTATGTGCTTTTTTTAGTTAAAATAAAAGGGCCATGTGGTTTACATACTTTCGTTAAGATTTGACGGGAAGTATATATTACATCTTAGTCGTTGGTTTCTCTTCCATCTTAGTCGTTGGTTTTTATTCTAAAGTTAAATACTCATTTTAGTCCTCAAACTATGGATAAGTTTTATTTTGGTCATAAAACTATTTTTTGTTCCAATTTTATCTTTTAACTTTCATATTTGTTCCATTTTAATTTTGATCCAAAATGTGATTTTATTGGGTCTTTAATTTGTGACCAAACTACCGGATACAAAAGTGTAACTTACCTAAAAAAAATAATTAATAATGTTTAATTGATAGAAAAAAAGAAAATTCATATCATGCAAATCGAGCAAATGGGATCCAAGGAAATGGAGCAACATTAAATTATTATATATAAAAAAATTTCAACAAATTTAAATATTAGATGAAAAATTTAGAAACCCATTCAAGGGAAAAAAAGCTAAAGACAAAAAAGAAAAATACTAAACCTTTAGAAAAAATATACATAACAATTGTTTCCTACTATACTTTTGCAGTTTTCGTTACATTTACAATCATATAATTATCAACAAGTTTTTGAAGAAACAAAAAATTTAATGAAATACTGAATTTCAAGAAAAATAAAAAGAAAAAGAAATAACAATTAAAAAATAAAACAATAACACTAAACACTATACCTCTGCAATTTATGTGTACTCTTCTTCTTTACCCAATAGTCTGTTATTTCCATATTTTAATTCTCTGATCTACGTTACACTTAGCGTTCAAAGTCATAGAAAGAACAACTTTGATATCGTCATAGAAAGCAAAATGTTATAATGATATCGTATATGTGACAAAGAGGCAAAAAAGTCATTTAAGCACCTTGTGCTCTTATGTGGTTGACTTCCATTAACATTAAACGAAAAGTGTTAACATGACATAATCTTATCTATTGATTTTTATTGCATTTTGATTGTCAATTTCTACTACATCTTAATCGATGGATAAAATTATACCACTTAGGCACTTTTTGTTAACTGCTAATGAAAGTAAACTACATGCCCCTTTGTGTTAATGATGAAAAGCACAAGAGTACTGAAATATCACTTTTTGACTCTTGTATACCAAAATAAAATTGGACCAAACCATACAATACCAAAGTATAATTTATTTTTAAAAAGTGTAATTTATTCTTAACTTAATTTATGACTCTAAAAAAAACAATATAGACTTTGTACTTGACTATAATAATCAAAGATAGATCAGATTTGTGACATCGCATGTTTTTGTGATGAAATGTTTTATTTTATTATTTTTTAGGTCAAATATTCAAATTGGTCTTACATGTATACCCTTAAATTCTTTTTGGTCATAAATATTTTAAAATATTCAAATTAATCCTAAATGTTGCCATTTTGTTTCATGTTGGTCCCAATCACGATTTTTCCATCATAAAAACTTATTTTCCGTTTTTTTTGGAAACCCTAGACTTTGCTCTGCTCTCACGCAGCGTTGGTATGAAGAAGGAGAATGAAGATGATGAATCCGTGATGAGGTGGATTCATGGTATCATTTCATGAGAGCAAGGATCCTCTATAGTGCCACTACACTATAGTGTAGAGAGAGAAAGACACATGTTAGAGAGAGAAAGTGTTAGTGGAATCCACCTCAAACACTTTTTCTCTCTAACCTTTCTCTTTCTCTCTCCGCACTACAGTGTAGTGCTACTATAGAGGATCCATTCTGCATTTCATGATAGGTCAAATTCGTGACATCTCATGTTTTTGTAATGAAATTTTTTATTTTATTATTTTTTAGTTCAAAAGTTCAAATTGGTCCTAAACCCTTAAGTTCAGTTTGGTCATAAATATTTTAAAATGTTCAAATTGATCCTAAATGTTGCCATTTAGTTTCATGTTGGTCCCAATCATGATTTTTCATCATAAAAACTTATTTTCCTTTTTTTATTTGGAAAACCTAGACTTTGCTCTGTTCTCACGCAGCGTTGGTATGAAGGAAAGAGAATGAAGATGATACCATGAATCCATGATGAGGTGGAAATGATGCTATCATCATAAAGCAAATCATAATGCCCATTTTTTGCTCGTTGAAACCAGGAATATGAACCCACCTCTTTTATCATATTTTTGGCTTGAGATTATTTTTTTGTTTTTTTATCAAGAGATATTATCTTTCAAACAAAAATCATTGAATGAACTTGGGCTTGGTTGGACTTCATACTTTGGATTGAGCTTCATCTTTGTTGGCCAAAAAAAAAAGAGCTTCATCTCTTTTCTTTTTCCTTTTTTCTCTCATTTATTTTTAACGACAAGCCCAATTTAATTTGGGCTTAGTTTTATATTTGCATTTCTCTTCTTGGTTTTTTTTCTTTTGAGAAAATGGATTACAAGACTAATTTTTTTTTTTTATCAATTCACATAAATATGATATTTTTACCGTAGCGATTTGATGAAATGAACAAATCGTAATTCTAAATGACATTTTTTTTTCAAAAAGAAATTACTAGACAAATTGATTAGTTTTTGAAAGTAAAGAAATTGTCATCTCAACTCACAGCTTTTAGAAAACTGTCAACTAACTTGACATTTTCTTTGGAAAAATTTTTCCATAGAAACTGTCCAACCATTTGGCAATTTCTTTTGAAAACTTTCTCCAAAGAAACTATCATTTGGTTTGATGGTTTGTTTGGTTCTATAAAACAAAATTTCACATGCGAACACTAGAGGAGAGGGATAATGCACTCACACAACTAAAGGAAAAATGATAAATTGATCCATAACAATTTTCACTTCTTCCACATGAATCCCTAAATTATACAACACCTATGGAAAATTTTCATGAAAACATTCAGGTACAAAATGTAATTTCATCCCAGGCCAAAGGAATAAATTACAGAGTAGAATGAAATTTGGGAATAATCTGAAATATAGTCCCTCTTTGATGCAAATAGGGACTGAATTGCACAAAAAAATGTTCAAGGTTCTATTTGTAATTTTAGCCAAGGACTTAAAAGTGTAGCCAAAAGGAAGTGCAGAAACGAGGTTGGAGTTTTTATTTTGTGCAATTTAGTCCTTGCACACTAAAAATCATAGTTTTTGGTACCTTTCCTCCATAGTTTCCCCATCACAATTTTGTGAAGGACTGGTTTCAATTTTATGGTGATTGGAATCAATGTCTATGAGGAATGAGGAAGAAACTATGAGGAAAGATATTGAAAATTATGATTTTGAGTGTGTAGGGACTAAATTGCACAAAATAAAAAATCTTGTGCACCTCGTTTCTGCAAGTCTTTTTGGCTACACTTTCAAGTCCTTGGCTAAAACTATAAATAGAACCTTGAACATTATTTTCGTGCAATTTAGCCCCTATTTGCTTCACAGATGGATATTGCAGATTATTTCTAGATTTTGAACTATTATGTAATTTATTCCTTTGGCTTGGGGTGAAATTACATTTTGTACCAGAATGTTTTCATGAAAAATTTCCCTAGGTGTTATATAATTTAGTAATCCATGTGGAAGAAGTCAAAATTGTTGTGGATCAACATGTAATTTTTTCTTTAGTTATGTGAGTGTATTCTCCTCCCCATCCATTAATGCCAGTGCGATTTTGAAAGGATTTGTCAAATGGTTTGACGATTTTTTTTTGGAAAATTTTCTCCAAAGAAAATTTCAGGAGGGTTGACAGTTTTCTCTAAAACTTTCAATTGATATGACGGTTTATTTGTTTTTGAAATCTATCAATTTGTTTAGCAAATTCTTTTTGAAGAAAATGTCATTTAGGATGATGGTTTCTTCATTTTTTAAAAAATTACTATGGTGAAAGTAGCATATTTATGTGAATTGAAAAAAAAAAATTAGTTTGATTGTGTAATTTTTTTTAGTCAAGGGGCAAAAAAAAGGTCTCCCATTTTTGGCTTGAGATTATATTTGAAACAAAAATCATTGAATGAACTTGGGTTTGGTTGGACTTCATACTTTGGAGTGAGCTTCATCTCTCTTTCTTTTTTTCTTCTTTCTCTCACTCTTTCTTTTTTTTACAAAAAAAAGAACCTCTTTAATTTGGGTTTAGTTTTATATGTGCAGTTCTCTTTTTTTTTTTTGACAAATGAATTTGGACATCTTATTTTTATCTTCTTAAAATGCCCTATAATTTAATTTTTTTTTACAGAAAACCCCGACAAAATTGGGTGTTAACTAATAGTGGTAAATGGTTGGATTGGATTGGTTTTGAGTTGAATTCTAAATGGTTAGATCATAAATGGGTCAATGACCCATAAAATTAAGGGTCGACTCAACTAACCCATGAACTCATCTTAAAAATATTTATATTATTTAATTTATTTAATAAAACTAAATATTAATTATTTAATTTGTAAATTAACTAATGGGATTATTCTTCAAATATTAAAGTTTGCTTTTAAAATTTCATTCATGTTGCTGTATTTGAAGATGGGTAAGCCTAAATTGTGTTTATTTTTCAAATTTAGTATTGATATGTAATTTCCCCTTTTCCTATATTTTTCTAAAACTACATTTTAATCCCAACATTTTTTATAATTTTCTTTTTTGTCATCAATCCAAGGATATTTTTGTAAATTTTGAAACTACCTGGTTCATTTTGTAACTTGCAAAAATTTGTGAAGTTCATCTTCCTCACCACTAAGACGCACAATTTTTTAGGATTAAACTGCATTTGTTTTCTAAATTTACGACTAATTTGTAATTTTTCCCTTTTCCAATTCTTTTTTCCAAAATTACATTTTGACCCCAAAAAAATTAATTTTAGTTTTAGTCCTCAAATGCTATGATCCAGAGAATTTTTGAAAATTTTGAAACTATTTAGGGTCATTATGTAATGTTTTGCAAAAAATTTTGAAGTTCATCTTCTCCTTCATGGTGAAATGCATAGCTTTTGTAAAAATTTGAGATGGGTAAAATTAGTGAGGGTTTAAGGTTGCATTAGTGATAGAGCAATTGTCGTTAGTGTCACCAAATTAATACTCAAGCTATGCAGATATATTATATATATATGTAGATATAATATAGTACACAACCCAAAGTCAAATCTCTCGCGAAATCTCTTGAATGAGAGTAATAATTAATTGCATAAATAATTACAAATTCAGGTTTGATATTTTGTGAGTTTTATAATCATTATGATGAAAACAAGAAAATAATAAAGAACATAAAGAAAAGATAAAGAAGATATGTAGGAGATGAGAAAGTTGATTCGCTTGAAAATAATCACAAATTCTACCATCCTAGCCCAATAAATATAATCAATGTTGTGAAATAAGAATATTTAGAGTAGAGAGAAAATAGGGGGAGAGATAGATTCTATTATTCAACTTATATCCAACTATTTACATCAAAGAGGGAAATGTGCCTAATGAATGAATAGACTCACATTCATATACATTAGAAACTAAAGATCATAAACTTAATTACAAAGAAAATTACAAACTTCCATACATGGAAATATGCAAAGGCAATTGTGACAAATACTAATTATAATATTTATAATACTCCCCATGAAAATTCACAATTTTTTTTATACGCATTACAATCTACCTCATTAAAAACCTTATTAGGAAAACTCTGTGGGACAAAACCATGACGAAAGAAAAAAGAGTACAACACGTATCTCCCCCTCATTATTACATCACTGAAGATATTTTAATCGACGCATTCAAATTCGATAAACCAACTTCTCAAATGTTGCAGTTGGCAACGCCTTAGTAAACAAATATACTAAATTATCACTTGAATAAACTTGTTGAACATTAATTTCACCATCCTTTTGAAGATGATGAGTAAAGAAGAATTTTGGCGAAATGTGTTTGGCACTGTCTCCTTTAATATATCTTTCCTTTAGTTGAGGAATACAAACTGCATTATCTTCATACAATATTGTTGGATTCTTCTCATTGGATGACAAGCCACTCGATTTATGGATATTTTGAATCATAGACCTCAACCATATAGATTCACGACTTTCTTCATGAATTGCAAGTAACTCCGCAAGATTTGATGAAGTAGCTGCCAAAGTTTGTTTTGTTGAACGTCAAGAGATAGGTGTATCACCAAATGTAAACAAATAGTCTGTTTGTGAACGCCCCTTGTGAGGGTCAGATAAATAACCAGTATTGACATAACCAATTAATGGTGAATTAGATTTATTTGAGTAAAATAAACCTTTACCAATTGTTTCACAAAGGTATCTAAAAATATGTTGAATCCCTTTCTAATGTCTTTTTGTTGGTGAAGAACTATGTCTTGCAAGCAAATTAACCGAAATGGCAATATCTGGTCTTGTGTCATTAGCTAGATACATCAAGGCTCCAATAACACTAAGATATGACACATTAGGACCAAGTAGTTCTTCACCTTCCTCTTGAGGGCGGAAGGGATCCTTTGTCACTTCAAGTGACCTTACTACCATAGGCGTACTTAACGAATGAGTTTTATCCATGTAAAAACGTTCCAAGATCCTTTTAATGTATGTTGATTGATGAACAAATGCCCCTTCTTCTAAATGTTCAATCTGTAAACCAAGACAATATTATGTCTTTCCAAGGTCTTTCATTTCAAATTCCTCTTTTAAGAGTTTTACAGCTTCTGAAAGACATTTAGGGGTTCCAATTATATTTAAATCATCAACATATACTGCAATAATAACAAATTCAGATTCTAATCTTTTTATAAAAACACATGGATAAATACAATAATTTTTGTACCCCTTTTGTAGCAAATATTCACTAAGCCGATTATACCACATGCGCCCGATTTTTTTTAATTCATATAAAGATCTTTGAAATTTAATTGACTATATTCCTTGATCACTTAACTTGCCTATTTCAGGCATTTTAAATCCTTCAGGGATTTTCATATATATATATATATATATCACTATCAAGTGATCTATATAAGTAGGCTGTAACAACTAGGGGTGAGCAAATTGAACTGCGAGCCCGCAAAATTCAACCCAACCCGCAGTCACGGGCTGGGTTGGTTCGGGCTCGCGGGTTGGTTTAGTCCAAAAAATTTCAGCTCGCATGTATGCGGGTTGGGTTGCGGGTTCAAGGTTTATAAACCCAACCCAACCCGCAAGCCCGCATATAATATAATATATATATTTTGTTTATCTACATATAATATATTAATATTAATATCTCAAATACCATAATTAACCTAGCTTTTCACACTGGACACTCAACAACGCAGCCGCTAACTCAATCTCACTCACTCTCTCACTCTTTTGGTCGCTCAACACAGCCTCTTCTCTCCTTGAGTCCTTCGATTAGTAGTCACCGCCGGCCACCACCACTACAGAATCGACCCTCCTTCATCTCTTGCCTAGTCGATCGTCGTCGCTCGTTGTTGCCGTTGAAGATACGTCGACTTTTATTATCGACGTCACTCATCGTTCAGGGTATCGGCCATCGATTCTCATTGGTTTTTCACCGGCGTTGTTAGTTGTCGACATTGCTAGTCTCGACGTTGCATCGTTTTCAAGTTTCTCGCTCAGTGTCGTTATTTTCTTCTAAAATCTGAAAGTATATGATATGCTAATCTTACTACTTGTTTGATTCTTCTTGGTTGCTGGGTTTTTGAGAAATTTCAGGTCTTTGTTGTTGTAATATTGGAAATTGTTTCATGGATTTTGATTTTTATGCTAGGATTTTGGTGTAAATGATGTTTGAGAAGTGTTGTTATCCTAATCTGAAAGTATGTTTTGCTAATCTAAAAGTCTTGTTATCCTGTTTTTGTGAACTATCATTTAAAAAAAAAAACACTCAGCCCGTGTGTTGACCCAACCCAACCCGCAAGCCCGCGGGTTGGGTTTTGGTTCGGGTTGAAAATGTAAAACCCAACCCGCAGATTGATTTGCGGGTTGGGCTGATATTTCCCCTCAGTCCGCCCCACCCCAGCTCGTGCTCACCCCTAGTAACAACATCCATCAGATGCATATAAAGTCTTTTAATTAATAGCCAAACTTATTAAAAATTTAAAAGTAAAAGCATCCACCACGGGAGAATAAGTCTCCTCATAATCGATTCCAGGTCTTTGTGTAATACCTCGTGCTACAAGTCTTGCTTTGTATCTCACAATTTCATTTTTCTCATTTCTTTTTCGTTCAAAGACCCATCTATACGCAACTGTTCTAACACCATCAGGTGTTCGAACTGCAGGTCCAAAGACTTCATGTTTTTTAAGTGAGATTAATTCAGCTTGAATCGCATCTTTCCAATTTGGCCAATCTTTTCTCCGTTGACATTCTTTGATGGATTGTGGTTCATGATCCTCATTTTCATTTACAACATATAGCGCTATATTGTATGCAAAAATACTGTCGACAATGGTTTCACATCGGTTCCATAATTTTCCAATATCAATGTAATTTATCGAGATCTCATTATTTTATTCATTATCAGGTACCTGAATCTCTTTTGAGGATATTTCACTAGTTATGCCTTGCTTATCATTCATTGTACTGGATTCCTCGACTTGACCATCTAGTTCATTTGCTCCTTTTCTTTTATGAGGATTCTTTGTTGGGAAATCACAGAGGGAGCGCAGCGGAAGGGAAAATAAAAATTTTTCCAGGGACTAAAACGTAATAAAAACAAACTCTGTGATTCCTTCCAGGATCCACTAACTATGTTTATACCAGATTAGGAAAGATGTTTACCTAGTTTTGATCGGTGACTTTGTCGTATTCGCGAATTTGAGAAGTCCACAGAGTGTCCTTCCTTTACCAGTAATCCACACGAGCAGTTTGGCAGATGCCCAGGTGCTAGTCTCCTTCACTTCTTTCCAAGTGAAAACGGGAACTATATCTATGG
>QANZ01047579.1:0-30585 GCA_003254925.1 Chamaecrista fasciculata
CCCCAAAAAAAAAAATAATAATAATTATGTAAGAAAATACCCCATCATTACCTCGACGGAATTTGGACATTTGAAAGCAACACTAATGTACAAAATAAAAGCATTTCAAAATTGTAATTTTCAGAAACAAAAATAGAGTCAAAATAGAAGATCTCGCTCATACTTGTTAATAGAATCCAAATTAGTTTCTGAATCCTCCAAGGACTTGAACAATATATATTTTAGGATAAATTATATTTTGGTACCCTGTTTTATGGATCAATTTTACTTTAGTATCATATTCTTTCAAAAATGACATTTGGTACCTTATTCGTTGCACCGTTAACACTTTAATACCCAAATTTATTTTTCTTGTTAAGTTTTGACGGCGAAGTCGCACATGACCTCACGTGCACAGTAAAAATACCCAAATGTCTATTTTCTTCTCTTTTTTTCACGATTCAAACTCGAAAACACTCAAAAATCGTGAAAACACTAAGCTTCGAAGAGAATTTTTTGAGTGTTTTACTATTTGAATCATGAAAAATGAGAAGAAATAGACATTTGGGTGTTTTTATTGTGCCCATGATACCACGTGCGGCTTTGCCGTCAAACCTTAACAGAAAAATAAATTTGGGTACCAAAGTGAAACCGATCTATAAAAACAGGGTATCAAAATGTAATTTACCCTATATTTTATCATGTTTGAAATATATGAAATTAGGGTAAATTGCAATTTGGTACCCTGTGGTTAGGGGCGGTTCCCCTTTGGTACCCTGAGAAAAAAATTTTTGCATTGTGGTACCCCGTGGTTTGCTCCGTTAGCGATTTGGTACCCTGAGGTTTTTTTTCTGTTAGGATTTAACGGCAAATGTTAGTTAAAATGTCAAAAATCTCCCAAAAAGTCTTCTCTTATGCGTTTAAGTCCTTTCCCTTTACTAAAAGGGATCAAAACATAAAGAATTAATTATAAAAGGGTCTTTAAAATTCTAATATGATAGATTTTTCTCCTTTTCATAAGATTTCTTTTGAATAGGTCCTGATTTAATTACACTTTAATCCCAAAAGTTTATGATCTTTATCAAAATAGTCCTTAGAACCTCAAAAGACAAATGGGCATCTATGATTTATCAAAAAATCCCTATATTCAACTACAATTTTCATTCTAGTACACTACAAACAAATCAAAACCCCAAAATTTTTCCAAAATCAAGCCCCACAAATCAAAAACCCTCTCAACAACAAAATCAACATCATCAACAACCCCATTTTTATTTCATTATTCTCAATTTTCCCTCTTTTTCCTCATCTTTATTTATTTTAGTCTCAAATTTTCAAAATAAAATTGTAAAGTATACCAAAACTCTTTCAAACATTTCAATTTAGTCCTTAAAGATATTAAAAAGCCAAAGAACATCACAGTTTTTTTTCATCTTCATCTTAAATTTTTTTTAATCTTCATCTTAATTTTTTTTTTGTTCTTGAAATCACCGGTGAGGCTCTTTAACTCGGAAAATGACAAAACCGATAAACCCTTTGAGTTGGGGGATGTGAAAGCTAAAGCAACTTGTTTCCTAGTAGAGTTTGTTCTTCTTCTTCTGCAGATGCAAAAACCGATTCCAATGAAGGACGACAAATATGGGTTAGCATAACCGGTCACATACTCGGTTTTCTTTATGGGTTATCATCACTGATTTCGATTTGGCACGATTTCGAACCCTATAGGCGCGATTTATCGGAACGATTCAGTGTTCGTCTTCTTCAATTTCTTCAATTTAGTGGATTTTGGTTCGATTTCAAAGTCATTCGAGCTCGGATTTTGACACGATTTCGTTTCTCATTCGAAATCAGTGAAGATGAAGATGATGATGTTCGAAGTTTCTGGAAATGGGCACGATTTCGAACCCTAAGCGAAGAGATTTCTGGAAATCAGTGAAGATGAAGATGATTGAAGGCTATGAAGATGATGATGATGTTTTAAGTTTCTGGAAATGGGAAGATGGAGATGATGATGAAGATGAAGATGAGGATGAACATGAAAATTAGAAGAAAAAAAAATTTTAATATGAGAAGATGAAGATGAAAATTCAAAAAAAAAATTTAAGTTTTAGGTGTTTAGGGTTTTTATTATTTTTAAGGATTAAATTAGAATGTTTGAAAGAGTTTTGGGAGGGTTTTTGATTTGTGGGGCTTGATTTTGGAAAAATTTGGGGGTTTTGATTTGTTTGTAGTGTACTAGAATGAAAATTGTAGTTGAATATAGGGATTTTTTGATAAATCATAGATGCTCATTTGTCTTTTGAGGTTCTAAGGACTATTTTGATAAAGATCATAAACTTTTGGGATTAAAGTGTAATTAAATCAGGACCTATTCAAAAGAAATCTTATGAAAAGGAGAAAAATCTATAATATTAGAATTCTAAAGACCCTTTTATAATTAATTCTTTATATTTTGATCCCTTTTAGTAAATGGAAAGGACTTAAACGCATAAGAGAAGACTTTTTGGGAGATTTTTGACATTTTAACTAACATTTGCCGTTAAATCCTAACAGAAAAAAACCTCAGGGTACCAAATCGCTAACAGAGCAAACCACGGGGTACCACAATGCAAAACTTTTTCTTTCAAGGTACCAAAGGGGAATCGCCCCTAACCACAGGGTACCAAATTGCAATTTACCCATGAAATTATGTATGAGTGTATGAGTATGATACATGAGGACTCTGAAAGTACACATGGATTCAAAATGAAACGAGTTTGCAAATAAAGTTATGTACGTTACGTAAGAAGATGCATATTTGTGTTTACTTTATTTAAATTTACACTTAAGTAAATAATATATAAGTGTAAACTATATCATGAATATTTAGGTAAACTCTTACGACTTTATGATTCAAGTTTATTCCCCTTCTCCAAATTTACTTAAACTCTCGACTTTGATAATATAATCTTGATTCCACTTCAAGATGAAAAACAACTATGGAAACATGAATTTCTTTTGGGTAAATTACACTTTGGTACCTTGTTCTAAGGACCGTTTTCACTTTGGTATCTCGTTCTTTCAAAAGTGACACTTTGGTATTTTGTTTTTTACAACCATTAACATTTTGATACTCAAATTTATTTTTCTGTTAAGTTTTGACGTCGAAATCGCACATGACCATCATGTGTAGAGTAAAAAACACACAAATGTCCATTTTCCTCTCTTTTTTCATGATTCAGAAACACTCAAACATTGTGAAAAACACTAAGATTCAAAGTAAGAGAAATTTTGGAGTGTTTTACTATTTGAATCATGAAAAATGAAAAGAAAATGAACATTTGAGTGTTTTTACTATGTACGTGATAGTCACGTGCGACTTTGCCATCAAAACTTAGCAGAAAAATAAATTTAGGTACCAAAATGTTAACAGTGCAAAGAACAAGGTACCAAAGTGAAAATGGTCCATAGAATAAAATACTAAAATGAAATTTATCTTTTTTTTTTCTCGGAATCAAGGACGTAACGGTCACGTGTGACTTCCCTTATTTCTCTATGGCTAAAATCATATTTTGTGACCTCACATTTTTTTTTTCAATTTGGTCCATTTTATTTTATTTCTTTTACATTTTTAATTTTTTAAAGCCTCCTCTCATTTCACTTTTTTTTAGTTCACTTATTTTACCTAGCTAAAATCACATTTTGGTCCATCACATATTTACTTTTTATCAATTTGGTCTATCTTAATTAATCTTTTTTAAACATTTTATTTTTTTTTAGAAGTTTTTTTACCTATTTGATTTAGCTTAGAAAGTCTTTTACGAATATTTTATTTATTAAACTTCAAAATATCATATATTTATATTTTTTTTTATATCATATCATTAATTAATTATATATTTTGCATACACATTTGATTTATATATAATATTAATTAAATACTTTTTAATATATAATTATTATATGAAACAAATGGCCCCGTGTATAGAATTTCTAGCTCCGTTACTGACCAGAATGGAAACATATGATTATGCACTTATAATTTAATGAGATTCCACTTTTGACAAACACCAAATCTCAAACATTAATTAGTCAGAGCAGATATATATCGTCCATGAAGCTTCAAGCCTTTCATCAAGCAGCAAATGAAGCAGATATATATATAATTATATTTACATTTAGCTCTTTTTCTTCAGAGAAGAGATCAAGAACATAAACAAAAACATAAAAAGGATCTCTATATGTTTCAAAGCAGTCATGAAAATAATCTTAGTGATATTAGGAGTTTTGTTTCTCAACAACCTCCTCATTTGCCAGGCACTCAGACATTTTACTTTTAAGGTTTGTTTTAATTATATATGAAGCCAATTTATGTGTGTTAATTTTCATTTTGTAGATCATCAAATCCATTTAATTCAGTCTAACACTTGATTAATTAAATGCAGGTAAAAGAGGCTTCGTACACACGACTTTGTAGCACCAAGAAAATATTGACAGTAAATGGGGGATTTCCTGGGCCAACCTTGTATGTTACAAAAGGAGAAACCGTCATTGTTAACGTCTATAACCAAGCAAATGAGAGCATCACAATCCATTGGTAAGTAGATTAAAGATTAAATTATCGATTTGGCCCTTGAAAGTTATATATGTATGTCGATCCAGGACGGATCTATATATCATTGAGGATTCTTGAAATTCTTTGCATTTAGTTTATTCTTCAATGTTATTGAACACAAAAAAAGGTCGAATGCTCAAACTGGTAAATACCATTAAGTTCATTTTGGTCCTAAATACCATTAAGTATTTACCAGTTTGAGCAAAATGAACTTAATGGTATTTACCATTAAGTTTCATTTTTTCTATCTTGTCATTTAGTTTCATTTTGGTCTCAAATTGTGAAATGTAATCATATTTCTCTTGTTTTAAATCCGAATATGATAAGTCCAATTAGGGTGGGTCGTTAGAAAATGAGGTAAAATCGAATCTTGAAAGTAGACTACTCGTTTCACAGTTAAACAAGTAAAATTAGTCATATATTTCTCGTTTCAAGTATGAAAGTGGCGAGTTCGGAACTACGGGCTACTATTAACGAGTTATTTTTTTTTCTCAATTGGATTGTCAACAAATGAGGTCACATTAGCTTTGAAAGTGAGCTTGGGACCAAAAAATAAAAAAAAATTATGAAAAATTGGTCTCAAACTCACTTTTGATCCCGATTTGACCTTATTTCCTGACGGTCGCAACTGGGCAAAAAGACTTATTAAAAATAACTTGTAGCTTTAAACTTGAAACAAGAGATATATGACTAATTTCAATTGTTTCACTGTAAAACAAGCAACTCATTTTTGGGGTCTGATTAGACCTTGTTTGTTGATGATCCTAATAAGATAGAAAAAATACTCATCAAAAGTAACACGTAGCTTTGGGAACTTGAAGCGAGACACATATATGATCTCATCAAAACTAAATGGCAATATTATATTTAGGACCAATATGAAACTTTTGAAACATTTAGAACTAAAATGAACTTAAAAGCATACATTTTTCACTAAATTGAATATTCGACCTAAAAAAAAAGTGACAATTGGAGGAAAAAAATAAGAGCGTTTTGGCCCGATAATACACTAATAAGATTTGAATTCTGAGAATACGCAGTTACAATTGATTTAGTTATTTTATTTAAAGTATCATATGAACTAAAATTTAATAACAAATAAGATCATGTCAAAAAAATTCAAGGGACCAAAATAATAGTAATTAATTATATCTTTCACGAATTAATTAAATTCAATGATTTTCTTTTATATAGACTAGATTGAAATATTTAGTATATATCTTTTACACTTTTAGGGAACAAATCATTGATTTAATTACTTGACATTAAATAATGCTCACTTTTTATATATATACATAGGTTAAAAACGCATTTTTGGTTTCATATCTTTTGTTCATGTCTCAATTTGGTTTCGTATCTTTTTTGTTGCACTTTTAGTCTTATATATTTTGATCATGTGTTATAGATTTGGTAATATATCTTTTGGTCAGGTAGCAAAATTGGTCTCATATCCTTGCAAAGATATATAGGATATATACCAAATTTATAACCTAAAAGATATGATACCAACTCTGCACTTGGCAAAAAGATATGTAGCCAAAACTGTAACAAAAAAAAAATGATCAAATTGAAATATGAGCAAAAGATATGAGAACAAATTTTCAACCTAAAAGATATGAGACCAATTCTGGACATAACCAAAAGATATGAGACCAAAAGTACAATAAAAAAAGATGTGATACCAAATTGAGACCTAAGTGAAAGATATGAGACCAAAAGTGCACTTTAGCCATAGATCATGTCATCATCTCAATTATTTGTTTATTTAATTAGCTTAATTTATTTCCTTTGAGAGAGAATTAACTAATTATGAAGTGGGCATTTATTAATTTGCAGGCATGGAGTTAATCAACCAAGATATCCATGGTCAGATGGCCCTGAATTCATCACACAGTGTCCCATTAAACCTGGTCACAAATTTAGTCAAAAGGTCATATTTTCTGAGGAAGAAGGCACTCTTTGGTGGCATGCTCATAATCATTATAATCGAGCCACAGTTCATGGTGCGATTATCATAAGACCTAAACGAGGAACCACTTATCCATTTCCAAAGCCACATAAAGAATTCCCTATTGTACTAGGTAGGTAGTGTCTAAACATATTAATGATTTGATTTTTCAAGAATCACAACTATCTCAATTTAATTTTTAAAAGGTAAAAAGTCGAAAGGACAAATTTGGTCCCATATCTTTTGCTCAATTCTCAATTTGGTCCTATATTTTTTTTGTTACACTTTTGCTTTTATATCTTTGCAAAAGGTCCCAATTTGGTCCCATATCATTTTTGGTCCTATATCTTTTGGTTAGGTTGCATAATTCATCCTATATCTTTGAAAAATTATCAACCATTAGTTGATTCTTTTGCTAAGATATGAGACAACTTTTGAGCCTGACTTAAAGAAATAGGACCAATTCTGTAATTGACTCAAAGATATGGGACCAAATTTGGACTTGATCCAAAGATATGGGACCAAAAGTGAAACAAAAAAAGATATGAGATCAAATTGAGAATTGAACAAAAACTATGAGACCAAATTTTCACTTCCTCACCATAATAATATGGTCCAAATAATTATTATAAAATTTTCATTTATATTAATTTTCCCTTCCAAAAAAAGTTGTTGGTATTCAAATGTCAATTTGATCTCACTCCAATGAATATATTAATTATTTGAGATTTAATGACAATTGATTTTTTATAGAACAAATTCTTCAAAAGTTAGTTGTCAAGTTGAAAGTGTAAATTTGGCCAAAAAAAAAAGTTGAAAGTGTAAATTAACAATACAAATACATTTCAATTAAAATCTTTAATAGAAAACTGTGATATATTTGGGGACCAAATCTTGTAATTCCTTCTTTAGACTAAATTATTAATTTAGTATATATATATATATAACTAAACATATAACTTTGGGTAAAAAAGATATATGAGTTGATAATTAAAATCTTTGAAAGACTAATATAGTAATATATATTCTTTAGTATTTTGAAGTTTTAGAAACAATTAATATAATTTAGCCTATTAAAGTTATTGTTTTAGAGACTAATTTATAGACACAAAAGAATTAAAATATATTAATTTCATGACTATTATGAATTAAAAAGTGTAGACTAAATTTTTAGGGATTGACTTTTTAACTAATACGTATTTTTAGAAGGGTAAGATTTTGGGAAAGTTTTTTTATATATTTACAGTAAGGTTTCCCAATAAATATTTGACATGTATAAAAAATTCTATGCATAACCAATCATGATAACTTTATATTAAGAATCAATTTCGACCTTAATGTTTTACATTTTGATCAATTTTATCTTTTGCTCTTACTTTAGCTAAATATTAACGACAAAATCTACGTAGCTAATATTTTGATCAATCTATGTAGCTAATGATATGTAATATAAAATTGATAGAAAAAGAAACTCAAATCCTAACTCAGATTGAAAAACAGGATGCAGCCTGTTGTTAATTTATTTAAATAAGTTAATCAAATGATAACATTGATTAAAAATGTAAAACATTGGGGACTAAATTGACTAAAAAAAAATTGGGGACGAAAATATTTACTCCCTCCCCCTCTCTCTCTCTCTACACTTCAGTTTCTTATGATTTACTAAAATAAAATTTAATTTTGTGACTTGTAAACGCAGGAGTGTGGTGGAAGAAAGATATTGTTCAAGTATTCAATGACTTTCGTAAAAATGGAGGTGATCCCGTGATGTCTGATGCTTTCACCATTAATGGCCAACCTGGAGATTTTTACTCATGCTCCAAAAATGGTAATTAATTGATAATAGATACATACATATATATATAGTCAAAATCTTATTTTGGTCCCTCATGCTTACTCAAAATTCTGTTTTAGTCCCTCAAGTTTTTTCATTCCGTTTTGGTCCCTCATGTTTGCTCAAGATTCCGTTTTGGTCCCTCAAGTTTTTTTGTTTCGTTTTGGTCCCTCATGTTTGCTTAAAGTTTCGTTTTGGTCCCTCAAGTTTCCAAAAAGCTCTACCATTAGTCTCAGATTCTTTTCCATCCACTTTTTTTCCGTTAAAAAAAAAAGTAAAAAAACTAACTTTCATCTCCCAACAATTTTGCTCTTTTGCATTAAGGTCATTCCCTTTTGTAAAAGAGCGAAATTGTTGGGAGATGAAAATTGGTTTTCTTCCTTTTTTTAACAGAAAAAGTGGATGGAAAATAGTTAGAGACTAATTGTGGAACTTTTTAGAAACTTGAGAGACCAAAACAGAACGAAAAAAACTTGAAGGACCAAAACGGAACTTAGAGCAAGCATGAGGGACCGGAACGGAACAAAAAAACTTAAGGGACGAAAACAAAACTTTGAGCAAACATGAGGGACCAAAATAGAACTTTGGCCATATATATATACAACAATATAATCATATTATTTTACGCTCTTTTGGATCCCCAACTTAATTATAATTTAGAGAAAAATTATATAATAGTACTGGATGGATTAAGTAGCTTTCAATTTAATCCTTCAAATATTATCACCATCCATCAATTTAATCCTTTATATATAAAACTCGTTTCATTAATGATATATACCTTTACCCAAATTCCTTTCAATGTTAATGACTAAAATAACATCACTAGCTTTCATACACAAAAATTTCTATATAAGTATAACATTCTTAAGTTAATAGTCTCCTAATTAATCCGTCAAATTATATTTATTTGGGGTATAAGAATGATTAATGCAAGCAATATAATGTAGTCAACTTTTAGGGAGTAGGGACTAATTTGATAATAATAATCTTTCAAGGATTGAATTACAAGTTTACTGTATCTGTTAAGGACAAAAATACAGTTTCTCTATAATTTACAGAAAACTTACTATTTGGCCTATGAATTTACACCCAATCAATAAATTAGTCCCTGAATAATCGAAATACACTATTTAATTCCTGAAATATTTCAATCGTCAACAATTTGGTCTCTGAATTTGAACTGATTTTGTACTTTTTGATATATGAATTTGTATTAAACTAGTACTTTTTGGTCCCTGAATTTGTACTAAAATTTTATATCTTGGCCTCTGGATTATATTTGACCTATGGATCAAATCGTTGGCGATTGCAATAATCTAAAAACTGAGTCATATATTTTGATTATTTAGGGACTCATTCGTTGGCTCAATGTAAATTCAGGGATCAATTAATATGTTTTCTCCCCCATTATATGTGTAATATACATTTAACTACATAAAAATTTAACAAATCACAGAAACTACCAAGATACAAGTTGATCATGGCAAAACCTACCTTCTCCGAATCATCAACGCAGTGCAAGAAAACATTATGATATTTGGGATTGCAAATCACAACCTCACTGTGGTGGCAAGTGATGGAAGCTACATCAAGCCAATCAATGTAAGTTTCATCATAATCTCACCTGGTCAAACCATGGACGTCTTGCTTGAAGCAAACCAAAAACCATTAGGTGAATATTACATGGCTTCCAAAGTATACACCACAGATGACCCTAAAATTGTCCCATACAACCCCACAATCACCACTTCAATCCTTCAATACAAAGGCCACAACGCCACGTCATCATCTCCTTCCTTCCCTTCCCTTCCAGGTGTCAATGACACCAATGCCTTTAGAAACTTTATAAGTCAATTTAGAAGCCTAGCAGATAAAAATCACCCAACTCACATGCCCTTAAACATAAGCACGAGCCTCTTTTACACTGTCTCTATTAACATATTGCCATGTAATAATGAAGATGGGTCCAAGTGTCGTACGGGGCCTAATGGAGATCGCTTGTCAGCTAGCGTGAACAATATAAGCTACCATTTGCCAAATAATACTAATATATTGGAAGCTTATTATTATGAGAATGTTAAGGGCGTGTTTGGGAGGGAATTTCCAGATGTGCCACCTTTGTGGTTTAATTTTACCGGTGAGCCACCTATGACTTCACCGTTTGTGACTCCTTCGGTGAAAACAGAAGTGAGGGTGCTTGAGTATGGGTCTAATGTGGAACTTGTAATTCAAGGGACTAATTTGCTTTTTGGAACGGACCATCCAATTCATCTTCATGGACATAGTTTCTATGTGGTGGGATGGGGATATGGGAATTTTGACAAAAATAAGGATCCTTTGAAGTATAATCTTGTGGATCCTCCTTATCAAAATACCATCAATGTGCCCAAGAATGGTTGGGTCACCATAAGGTTCACTGCCAAAAATCCAGGTATGTATAAATTTATAATTATTTAGCTAATAAAAATTCAAAAGCCAAACTCCTAATTTGGTTTCATATCTTTTGTTCAGTTTCCAATTTGGTTCCATATCTTTGGATTAGGTCCCAATATATATAGTCCCATTTCTTTTTTTGTTGCATATTTGGTCTCACATCTTTGGGTCAATTGTAGAATTGGTCCCATATCGTTAGGTCAAGTGCAAAAGTGATCTTATATCTTTGTAAAATGATCAAACATTAGTTGATCGTTTTGCAAAGATATATGACCAATTCTGCAACATGACCAAAAGATATGATATAAAAAATGATATGAGATCAAATTGGGACCTTTTGCAAAAGACATGAGACCAAAAGTGCGACAAAATATGATACATGACCAAATTGGAAACTAAGTAAAAGATATAAGACCAAATTTACACTTTAACCTAATTCAAATAAGTACAAAGAAAAACAAGGTGCATTTTGTTTAAGGAAAGTTTTATGTTTTTATTTCTTATTTCTGTTTTTTAAATTCTATTCTTACTTTTAAGTTTTTAGTATTTAATATAAACATATTTGTTTGATAAAGTCAAAATTTTGATCTTATTTATATTTAAATTATATTAATATGAATAACTATAGTTTTTGTAATTTTATATTTGATTATTATTAAAAGATGATATTAACATGTTTAAAGAGTTTATTTTTACGTAAAGTTACAAAATAGTACAAGTTATATTTTGAAAATATTAAAAATGTCTTTTTGACGTTTTTTTGTTTTCAACTCATTTCAAGAAATGTTTTCAAGAAACACTTTAAAAATTTTGTATGAAACACATATCCGATCATATTATCAATTTCTAATAAAAATGAAAATATGAAACAAAGTATCCGGCCCTTAATTTTTTGTTCTTGAATTTGTCCCAAAATTATAATTTAATACCTGAATTTCGTAAATACATTTTTTGGTCTCTATTTTATTTTTAAAAAAATGTCAACTATTTGATTTCTAAAATATTATCTATGAAAACAATATGGGATCATAAGATATATTTTCAATATTTAGAGATTAAACTATGATTTTAATTAAGATAAATTTAAAGAACAAAAAAATTTCTCTTTAAGTCGTGTCTCCTATGAAGCATGAATACTGACACGGATACAGGACATGACATGGATACGCACACACCGACATGTCAAATTCTTAAACTTACATGACACGACACGTCATATATTTATATATATATAAATAATTATAAATCCATAAAGTTTTATAAAAACTTTAAAATTATAATATCTATTCATAATATATGTTATATTTGTCATTATTTTTTGTTGTTTGTAATGTTAAAGTAAAAAAAAAATTGATTTTATATTTTAAAATTTATAAATATGTGTCGTGTGAATGTCGTGCGGGTGTTGGACACGGACACGTGTTTAACACAGCAACATATCCTCAAAATAAAGTGTCCATGCTTCGTAGCGTGTCTCTTTTCAAATATATATATTTGGAGAAAAAATGATTATATATATGTATAGGTGTTTGGTTCATGCACTGCCATTTTGAGCGTCACGGGATTTGGGGAATGGCTATGACTTTCATAGTGAAAGATGGGAAAAATGCAGAGGAGAAGATGCTACCACCACCACCAGATATGCCCAAATGTTAATTCATTTCAAGCCAAAGCCCATGCTAGAAAACAACATTATTTCTCTTGTTTGTCTGTTTTTCTCGTTATATTTGTTCCTTGAATTGAAGGAAATTGATTAAGTAGAATTTGATGGGAGAAGAGTGTCATTATACAGCACCTACAATTTGTGGAGTGATACATTGTTTTTTCTTTTTTTTTTCCAATTTAAACCTTTGCAATATATCAATATCCAATATGTTGACCATTGGATGAGTTGACTAAGAATATATATGTTGACTTTTAAATAAAATCAATAGTGTAGATACAATAATTTAGCTACCATAATGTAGCTGAGCTGCTAATATTTTAGGCTTATCTGGGGTCATTGTTAACTCTTTGTAGTTTTTGTCTTTGTGTTATCGGGGGCTTGAGCCCCTTGTTATTATAAAACAAAATAATATGAGCTTCACACTCTTATTATTATTTATATTATTATTATTATTATTATTATTATTATTATTATTATTATTATTATTATAATAGAATATTTTTGCTAACTAAACAAACCTGATTTCTAGTGGTTTATTGAAGACTAAAATTATATTTTTGGGATTGGATTGTATATTTTATATCATTATTTTTTTAAATGTTTTTGGCCAAAGTCTTATTTTGGTGTCTCAAGTTTGTTTAAAGTTTCGTTTTGGTTCCTCAAGTATTTTCATTCCATTTTGACCCTCAAATTTCTAAAAACTTCCACTGTTAATCTTTGGTCAATTTCATCCACTTCTTTTTGTTAAAAAAAACGGAAAATTAACTTTAATTTTACAAAAGTTTTATTAAGATCATTTTTCTATTACAATAAAATCAAAACGTAAGAAAAAAATAAATAAATTGAGATTTTAATCGATTTCACCCACAAACAAATTCTTCTTCTTCACTGCAATTTCTTCATTCTTCTCCCCAGAAACTGAAAAGAAAATTAAAAACTTCCAAAGGAATTTAAATATGAACGGAAGCCCCACATACGCTCTTCCAAATCCTAAAGGTGTTGCCAGTCCTAAAAACGACAATTATTGTTAAATTGAGAATCAAATTTCAGAGATACGACAGTGTATGTCACACACACATATATATATATATATATATATATATATATTTAGATAAAACAACAAGAAGTGCATGGAGCCATGGATGCATGCTTTAGGTTTCATAATCATTTGATGACGACGCATGTATGATGATGCTAGAAGCATTGAGGCATATGCATGCATGGTGAAGAATATCCAAATCTAAGAAAAGAATGTCTAAAATTGAACAACTTGGCAAGTTAGCTACTTGACACAAAACAATTGAATCTTATTAATTTTATTCACTTTATTTCACCAACATCCATTGAATATTATTGATAATGGTTATTCCAAGCCTTCAACAAAGAAATTAAACTTGAACAAAGAATGATTAGAGAACAACAACAATACTAAGTATGTAATATGGAAAGTTTTGGCCCTTCATCCTTCAAATCAACATTTTGGATAGTCATGTGGTGGTGGAAGCATCTTCTCATCTGGATTTTTACCATTTTTGGTAATAAAAGTCATAGCCATTCCCCAAGTCACGTGACGCTCGAAATGACAGTGCATAAACCACACACCTACAAACACATGCAAATAAAACAAAAATCAATATCAATATCTATTACATTCGTGTGTGTATATATATATATATATATATATATATATAAGTATTTGAGCTTCACTTAATTGAATTATTAAAACCTAGTTATAAAAAGTATAAATTTATCAAAAAATAAAAAGAAAATATTAATTTTCTTAATAATACATTAAAATGATAAAAAAATTATTTATTTTTTTCTTGTAATTTCTTACGTACGCTGATTTCATTCATTTTAAAGTGATATACAAGTATATTTTAAGAAATTATTTAACATTTTCCCATTTACTTCATATTTTTATTTTTTTTATGCAAAATCTTATTTTATTGTTATATTGAGCGAACTAATAATTCGATCCTCGAAATATCATTAAGGTAAACTCAGTTTCTAAAATATTAAAATACATAGTTTAGTACTTGAAAGATTAAAAGAATATAGTACTATTTAGCTCATGAAAAGGACTAACAAGTATACTGTTTTATTCGATCTTTCAGAGACTAAATTGTATGTTTCAATCTATCAGGGATCAAGTTATCAACTAAATAATCTTTCAATAACTATTTACTTTTTAATATTTGATACGAAAAATACATGACCAAATAGCTAGTATAAGATAAGAAATGTACCTGGATTATTAGCGGTGAACCTTATAGCGACCCAACCAAGTTTTGGCACAACAATAGTATTCTTATAAGGAGGATCAACAAGATTATACTTCAAAGGATCCTTATCTTTGTCAAAATTCCCAATCCCCCATCCCACCACATAGAAACTATGTCCATGCAAATGAATAGGATGATCTGCCCCAGAACGCAAATTCGTCCCTTGAAGAACAAGTTCCACCGTAGACCCATACTCAAGCACCTTCACTTCTGTACCAACTTTAGAAAGCAACAAGATTGGAGGAAGATTATTAGATGTAAAATCATACGCCAAAGGTGGCTTATTTGGAAGATTAGTACCAAACACACCCTTAATATTCTCACTATAAGCATCCAATATACTAATCTTAGGTAATTGGAAGCTTATGTTATTCACACTAGCTGCCAGACGATTTCCATTAGGTCCCACGCATGGAGACCCATCTTTGTTATTGCATGGCAATGTGTTTATTGAGACAACATAATAAAGCTTTGTGCTTATGTTTAATGGCAAGTACATAGGGTGGTTTTTATCTACAAGGCTTTTGAATTTGCCAATGAAGTTAGTGAAGGCTTTGGAGTTATTGATACTTGGAAGGGAAGGAAAGGAAGGAGAGGATGATTTTTGAATGTGATGATGATGGTGGGCTTTGTATTGAAGGATGGCTGTGGTGGTTGTAGGGTCTAATGACACAATTTTAGGGTCATCTAAGGTGTAAACCTTGGAAGCCATGTAGTATTGACCTAATGGTTGATCTGCTTCGAGTAATACGTCGATGGTTTGACCAGGTCCGAGTATGATGTAGTTTGTTTTGAATGGTTTAAGATAGCTTGCATCACTTCCCACCACTGTGAGTTTGTGATTTGCTATGCCGAAGTATAGAAGGTTCTCTAGGGCTGCATTGATGACTCGGAGAAGGTATGCTTTACCGTATTCCACGTCGAATCTCGAAGTTCCTGCAATTAATTAACTTGGTCAAAGTCATATTTAAAAAGTGTTTCGCAAAGGAAAAACTTAGGTAAATTTCTTTATATTTTTTATATAAGATTCTTTCAATTACAAGCTTGATTTACATTTTCTCTTTTATATAATTGGTCATGTAAAAACATATATTTAATATTCTCTCTCTACTATGATTGATTTTGTATAAACTTTTATCACGTGTCAAATGTTGATTAAAATATTTTATAGCCAAAATATAAAGAATTTTATCTTATGTCTTACCCTTCAGCAAAATATACAAATAATCACCGGTGGTCCTAGTATATATGCACCAGTTTAAAGAAAAATTTCCCGGAAATACCTATCTTGTTAAATGTCAATATTTTTACAAGTATTTTATATTAGAGGAAGATATTATCAGACACTAAATATGAATATGTCTTTCGACAAGAATTCAAACTTAAATTTATTATATTATGAGATACTAATAACTTCTATTAGACTTAATTGTGGTTAATAATTAAATGTTGCTTTTTGATAAATTATTATAATTGAAGTTATGGAGATTGGAGAGAGAGATCTAGAGAATGACAATATTATATAGCTTACCATGTTTAGAGCAATTGTAAAGATCTCCAGGTTGGCCATTGATAGTGTAAGCATCAGATGGAATTGGGCCTCTTCCATTCTTAACGAAGTCCTTGAATACTTTATCAATGTCTTGCTTCCACCACTCTCCTGCATTATTATTTACAAGTTACAAAACATATAAAAATCAAATGTATATTATTAGTTTAATTAAGATAAGGATATATATAGGCAAAATTAACAATTCAGCCCCTAAAAGATCACCAAGTTGATAATTTAATCTCTGAAAGCTTGAAACAACAATTTACTTCTTGAAATATCCAAACAGTATACTTATTGGTCATTTTCATAGACTAAAGAGTATCATTTGAGTCATTCAAAAACTAAACTGTATATTTCAATTGTCTTTTAATGATCGAATTGTCAACTTAAGAATCGTTTAGGGACTATATTGTTAGTTTGCATATATATATATATATATATATGAGTACCTAATACTATGGGAAATTCTGCATGTGGTTTAGGGAATGGGTAGGTGGTTCCTGGTTTTGGCTTGATGACAATGGCACCATGAACCGTGGCTCGATTGTAATCACTATGAGCATGCCACCAAAGAGTGCCTTCCTCTTCAGAAAATATGATCTTTTGACTGAACTTGTGACCAGGTCTAATGGGACACTGTGTGATATAATTAGGACCATCTGACCATGGATATCTTGGTTGATGCACTCCATGCCTAGAAAAGAAAAAAATGATAGTCTTTTGAGTTAGAAATTATAAAGTAATTAATTTTTTTGACAAATTAGGCACATTTAATTAATGAGTAAATAAAAATTTTGTCCTTGAAAGATTATCAAGTTGACAATTCCGTCTCTGAAAGATTGAAATACACAATTTAATCCCTGAAAGATTAAAACGATATATTATTTAGTCTATGGAAAGACTTATATAAGTATGTTGTTTTTTATTTTTTATGGACTAAAATGTGCATTTCAAATTTTCAGGGGCTGAGTTATCAGCTCGATGATCTTTTACGAACCAAATTGTTAATTTACTCTTAATTAATTAATTATTTACCAATGGATTGTGATGTTTTCATTGGCTTTATTATAGACATCAACAATAATGGTTTCTCCTTTGGAAGCATACAATGTTGGACCTGGAAATGCTCCATTCACAGTCAATATCTTCTTGGTGCTGCAAAGTCTTGTGTATGAAACCTCCTTCACCTGAATTTAATTAACACATATAATAATTAGTTCAAATATTTCATTAATATATGTATATATATGAGCTAATTATAAATATAAACAATTTATTAGGTTCATAAAATTAAACAAACCTCAAATGTATAATTCCTGTATGCATGGCAAACGAGGAGGTTGCTGAGTAACAAAAGTACTCCAAATAACACTAAGATCTTCATGGCTCTACTTATTATTATTAATAGCTTATATATATATATCGACTAAATTTGTTGCTTGCACTAGAAGAATTATTAAACGCTTGAAGCTTAATGATATATGTATATATCTTGCTCTCTGATCAATTATTTTGTGTTTGGTGTTTGGAGAAGTTGGCGATACTTGTATTTATAGTTTGAGGAGGCTTGTGTTAGGTAGTTGATTGAAAATGGTAATAAGGAAAGATTTATAAAGATTGTAATCTTATTTGATTAAGATTTGAGAAAATCTTGTTGGGAAATCAAGGAACTCCTTTATATTTCATTTCCTTAAGGATCCTCGAAAACAAATTGCATATCTTTTATAGCTGATTTTATTTTGATAATTCACAAAAATTTTGTAATAAACATTTTTAATATTCTGGAAAGTTATATATTTGAATTAACTATTAATTGGATGAATTATGATTGATGCTAATTGATTTAACACGATTTGATCATTATTGAAGCAAGATCATAATCATATCTTGATGAAAAAGGAAACAAAATCTGGACAGATTGCGCAAACCTTAAATGAAGATCTTTGTGATTAATCCATGCGCTCTTGATTAGGAAACTTGTTATCTGAGTTGATTAAGTGCTGATTACACAATATCTTTGATTATAATTAATTTCCTAACTTATACTTTCTGTTTATTGCGAAGATCTATATATGGAAACATTTCAAATCCTGATTGACAGATCCTGACAAATTAATGCTGAATCCTTATGGAGCCAAAACGCAAATTTGAATTGAGTGGACAGCAAGAATGACATTTATGAATTATGGACGTTGGAGCTTGATGCGGACACCCGTCGTAAGGTGTCGAACACGTCAAATTAAATTTATACTCGAGCCTCGCAAGTATAAACTATATTTATTAAAATATAGTATAGATGCTAACCCAATGTCAAACTCTCGCGGAATTTCGTGGTTAAAGAGAACTATTATTTATATGAATGTCTATGAACTTAGGTGATGCTATAAAGATTATAAGAACAATTATATAAAAGATAAACAAACAATAATATAAAGATATCCTAGAGAATAATCATGAATTATACCATCATAGTTCATAAAGATATGGGATTGAAGTGTCACTTTAATTATGTTAAGAACCACATTCAAAGATATTATCGAAACTTCGAATATAACCAAGAACAATTGTGAAAGATATAAGATTAGGATAGGTAACTCATCCAAAACTGGGGTCTATGAGCTATTTGCCAAAGCTCGTCGGGGCAATCTATATTATTGCCACATCGGAACAATAAACAAACATATATATATATATATATATCAATTAATAACAATCCTAATTATGCATCTAAGATATGTAAACCACTCTTTAGCAAACCCTAAAGAGCAACTTCATCAATCGTGAGAGAGACAAACTCCGGGAATGTCAAGGTCTCATTACTTCAACAAAGTTTGATCTACAAATTCATATAATTGTACTTCGAAATAAAACACTTAGTTCTAAGAGCAATCAATGAATAAACATAATTAAAGAACAACTCCCTGAACTATGAAGAACGATGAACTCCGGCTTCCTTCATGAAACTCCTCTAGGATGAAGAACGTTTAGGCTCTCATCATAGAGACCTATTGACAGCTACACTACTCTAAACTATTCTGCCACCAGTTGAGGTGCTGGGGCATTTCTCTGATATGGGATTGGCGAATTGAGAAGTGAATGAGAGCTCTATTTATAGGTCTGATTAGTATGCTTGGTCCGCAAGTCAAGGGATGATTTTGGACTTGGGCCGTCGTCTGCGCCGGCGGCCCAACTTGATGGCGCACCGAAATATCTGCGATATTTCGATTATATCTTTGTATCTTGAATCATAGCCGTCCAAAATATACTTCCATGTTTCAAATTAATCTGCGCCGCGAGATTTCCCTCTTGAGCCGTTGGCTCAAGAAACGGCGCAACACAATATTGCGCTGAAGCTTACTTGCTGACGTCATACTCTTTTAAGAGTCCTGCGCCGCGAGAATTCTTATTTTGCGTCGACAGCCCACATGGCGACGCAAGGATATCTTGTGCGATTTGACATCTTCTCGTTGATTCTAAATGATTCCCTTTGGTTAAACCCTGTTTGGATGTCTGAAACACTAAAAACCCGTTAAATAGCACTTATCTATAAAATACAATAAATAAACACTAATTAACCTATTTTATCCACTTTATTCCACCATACCTTGGTGCATCCCTTAGCATATTAATTGGAATAATTATAATATATTATTATTATAAACACATTAAAAGAAGGCCAAATAACTTGTTCACTTTTGGGCTGATCAGAGTTGTATGAGCATTGAAGAAAATTGATAATTCTTGAAGACCTAGCCGTTGATGAGTGAATTACAATAATATACTTCCATGTTTCAAATTAATCTGCGCCGCGAGATTTCCCTCTTGAGCCGTTGGCTCAAGAAACGGCGCAACACAATATTGCGCTGAAGCTTACTTGCTGACGTCATACTCTTTTAAGAGTCCTGCGCCGCGAGAATTCTTACAAAAAAACCGGCATTTAGCGACGGTTTAGCTTTAGGTTTAGCGACGGTTATGCCCGTCGACAGCGATCTAGCGACGGTCGCCAAAACCGTCGTTAAACACAGCGTCGGGAGCCTTTTAGCGACGGTTATATCAACCGTAGGGATAACTGTCGTTAGATAAATATTAGCGACGATTGCGACCGTCCCGAAACGCAGGAAAATTCGCTCTTCCTAACCTTTTTTTGGCGACGCTTATAACCGTCGGTATATAACGACAGTTATAAGCGTCGCTAAAACAAGGTAATATGCGATCTCCCAACTTGATTTAGCGACGCTTATAACCGTCGGGATCCAGCGACGCTTGTAGCCGTCGTTAAACTAAATCAGATTTTGCTCTCCTAATCATATCTAGCGACGCTTATAACGTCGCTAGAAATATTCTTCATTTTTTTTTATAAATTCCAATAAAATTAAAATTAAAATTAACCTAAAATTAATTTTAAATTAAAATCAACATTACAAAAGATAAATTGACAACAATCTTGAAAATTTCATAAAATACCAAATTTATGTCATTAAAATTAAAACATTACAAAAGTCATAACATATGTATGGCAAAGCGTCATCCTAACAACATTACACAAACCTATATGCATAATCATCCTAACAATTAAATATCAAAGTGATTTCAAAATATTATATGTTCATAGTGGCTACGGGTCATGACTAGCTCCAGATGATGGTCTATTTTCTCTTGGTGATGCTTCTGTGCTGCCTACATCAGGTGGCTGTAAAAAAATTTGAAAAATTGTAAGAATGCTTAAATATATATATATATATATATATGAATAAAAAATGACTATAGCATATAAATCATTGAAAAGATAAATACTTACTAGACCAAGAAGCGAGGAAGGAATCTTAAGTCCCATATGCTCAACTAAATACTTAAGTATGCCATCTGTTCGAGCTTGCTCACGAGCTCTTTCAATTTGCTCACGAGCTCTCTCAGCTTCTCTCTCAGCTTGCTCACGAGCTCTCTCAGCTTCTAATATTTCAAGCTTTTGTTGCATTGAAGCTAACTCAGATCTCATAGAAGCATTATTTGAAGTTTCACCAATACCAAAACTTGAGTTATGGAAACAGAAAACTTTTGAGGGACATGGCCCCGTTCCCAAACCACGCACTCTTCCAGAATGTTCTTTTCCAAGAACTTGACCAAGTGCATCATTTGATGAAATTGTAGGAGTATACGATGGTTGAGATTGTTGTTCAGCAAACTTCTCTTCAATTTTTTCCTAAAAAGAAATTGTAATGTTAAATTCAAACTTTTTATGAATACATGACAGAGATTCCCCGGACAGCAAGCAGAAAACATCAACTTAAAGTCAGAAGCACTATGCTGCAGTTGCAACTACAAGCTTCAATGTAAAATTCAATAACCAAACCAACTCATCAATGTATTAAGAAATTCAAACATTCATAGTTTTACCCAANACTACATGCACCCAAAATATAACAATCCAGAAAATAAGCAACATGCCTGTAAAACAAAACAACACTACAAGATTTATATCCCACAAAAGCTGCTTCCACATGTGAACATTTCAGCCACCATTTTTCAGCCACCAGTTTTCTAAACCAATGGAGATCAAACGTGGCCTACCTATTTTTTTTTGTCTAAACCAACTTGATACTTTCAAACTTTCAACTTTATCAACACTCCCATTGAACCAAACCCATAATAACCCATTTTAATTTTTAAGAATCTGTCTACATAGAACATTATGTGAGAAAATACCAATTACAAACATAACTGAAGCCACTTTAAAAAAACTACAAAAAAGAGAATTAGACTAAAAATTTTAAAAGAAACTCACTTTGTTGGGGGTGATTCTGCGATTTTCAACAACCTCCCCAACACATTTCTTAATTGATATAATTCAGATGTTATTTTCCTTTTAACATGGAGAAAATAATGTTATTGTTTATTATTATTTGATGTAATTTGATTGATAACCCATTAACCAACTTGGTGCTTCAAAATGAAAACTCAAAACAGAGAAAGGGTTTAAAAGACAAAAGCGATGAAGCAAAAGGACCCCATCATCCATCGCTATCAACAATGAAGGATGGAAGCAAAATTTTGCAATGGTCCCTTCCTTTCCCATTCCCAACTCTCATAATCATTATCAGCCAAAAAAACAGAGCACAAACCAGAAAAATACCTAACTCTCTCAATCTTATCGCTTTTTTAGTACTACTTTTCAATTCATTCATCCTTTTATTCTTTAGTGGTTAACATCCCATCCCCTCTTCAGCATCCTTGGCCACTCTTGTCCCNAGTCAAATGGCTTCACTATACCTTGTTAACAACATTTTGGCCAAGTTCAACTCTGGCAATATTTTATTGCAAAGATTAGATTATTATATAACAGAACCCCAAGAGAACAGGAGAAAACCAACAGATCAGTTTGTCAAAATATTTTTTTTCTAAAACATGACATTGTAGATGATTCACAAGATAACATAATAATTATGCGGCAAAATTATCCAAAGAAGATGATTCAGTCCAGTTTTAATCAATAAATTAAAGAGTTCAAACTTCTCAATGCATATAGTTTTTTAAGAGGAAATCTCTTCATGCATTCATAATCAATCAATATAACAGATACCACCAATTATAATATATATTTCCAATTCATAGTTGCAAAGTTAAATTGCTCTTCCAAAAGCATATGATTTAGCTCTTACCACTATTGCTCGTGTCTCATCGTTCGCATAGCTCCCATCTTTTCTCTTTCGAGCATTTCTATAAACTTCCGCACGACCCACCTTTTCACCACCTCGTTCCGTCTCCTATAAAACAAATATAAAATTAGAAATAAAATAATATCTTAGTTAAAACTAAAGCACGAAGTCAAAATTAAAGTTCACATCACCATCTCATCTTTTCTTCAAGCATAACTTTTTGATCCTCCAGCGTGAGGATACTTCAATTTACTACGATTTTGCTTGTTTTTCTCGCTCATTTCCTACATAAAGAGATAAGGACTTGAGACTATAAATCACAAGGAAGAAACAAAAAAATCTAAGAAATTAACAAATAAATTACAATGCATTTTGCTGATAGTCGATAATCTACAAAACTGATCCATTGGTCTTCAGATACTTTATTCGGACGATTAGCCAAAATTGTTTCTCGAGAATCGAATTCACCAAACTTCTGCTTGAAAAGTCGACTTCTATAATCTTTTCGACGCTGACCTAGTGTTTTCCAAGCCCAGTCCAATCCCTCACTAGTCTCAAAAACAATCTTGCTCTGCAATTAAAATCATTAACCAAAACCTCTTTAAATAAGTTGAACATATTACAATTAGTAATCATTAAGAAAATTATATACCTGTATCAATGTCAATGCATCATTGATATATTTCTCGGGTACTGTCCTCCAATCAAAAAAATGAAGTGGAAACTGACCAACAATTATAGTTTTACAAACAGATATATACCAGAGTTGAGTTTTAGTTTTAACAAAAAATAATCTGTTTTAGTTTTATTTGATCCATCTTCCCTGCTTTTTTTCTACAAAGAAGTTGTTAGTCAAATTGGTTTATAACAGATAAGGCTAAAATCACAGTGAACTCAATTGGCTATGTATAGTAGTTGATAGATATAACTTGCAGTCTTTTCCAAGTAAAGTCTACCTTTTCTCTTCTGCATTATTATCCAATGTGAGGTTTGGACCATCTTTGTTTTTTTCATTTTATAGTTTAAGGACTAATCTTTGATGTGAGAGTATCCCATACCAGAAGCAAAATTCTTTCAATAAAGGTGTATCTAGCAACTTTAACTAAAGAACTTGGATTATCTTTCTCTATGACATGAATTAGTGATCCTAAAAAAGTGTTATTGTTGATCCGAAAAAATAGAAATTACATATTAAACCCACATAGTCAGCAAATACATAAGCACAATTGAAAACAGAGATTTCAAATATTAGCACTACAACCACTACTAATCAGTTTGACAAAGAATTGAAGAATGACGGTAACACCAACCTTAATGACTGTTGGTCAAATCTATCTAGTGTTTGACAAAGAATGATTGAAATGTAGTTGATTCAATCCATACTAATCAAAATAATGAGGTAAGATAATGGAGTAAAATATACCAGGTATTGCATTCGATTCCTCCCTCTCAGTCAAACTAAACCATAGAAGAATCAAAATGGCGAAGCCTCCATGAACTATCCACTTGTTAGAAAAATGGCAAAGCTAACATTAAACTTACAACACAGCGAACATCAAAGTACCTGAAGCACGACACGAACCTTGTTCTTCCCTCTTTCCTGCTTATCAGTAGAAGACAAGTCGTCGACGTCGTAGTCAAAGTGGCAGAGCGTCACATACAGAGCAATAGGAGAGACAAGTCGTCGAGATTTTCACTCGGCGACAAATGATTCGTCGGAGATTGTCACTCGGCGAGATTGTCAACTTTTCAGTCTCTTGCCGTCGGAGGTGGAGAGACTGAAAAGGCTTCGACGGAAGGGCAGGGACGCGAACCAAATGATTCGTCGGAGGCTTCGATTGACGCGAACCAAAACTGATTTAGGGTCGATTGAAGGCTTCAACGGAAGGGAAAAACTGATTCGTGGGAGGGAGAAACTGATTTAGGGTCGATTGAAGGCTTCGACGGAAGGGAAAAACTGATTCGTGGGAGAAATTTTGGGCGACGCTGAATGAAACTGATTTAGGGAAAAAGGCTTCAACGCTGAATGAAACTGATTGAAGGCTTCGACGCTGAAGGGAAAAAGGCACTGAATGAAATTTAGGGAGAAAGGCGCTGAATGAAATTTAGGGCGACGCTTCGAATTTCTTAGGGCGACGCTTCATATGACCGTGTGCAAACTGATGAAGTGCCGCACATCTGCCGACGGTTGTATTAACCGTAGGGAACAAACCGTCGCTAGTAGCCGCTTTTTTAGTAGTGGTTGGAGCACTTGGAAATCAAAAATTCAAATTATTTCCTTATGGAGCTCAACCTCAACGATGACTATATAAAGAAGATGACTTCACACGTTGAAGATTACTGAATCTGATTTGATCAAGCTGCTATTACGAGAATTCAGAGAGCTTTGTGCTATTACATGTGTTGTAACTCTTAGTGGGAAAATCCTTAGTGGAATCCTTTTGGAGAAATCACTAAGTGTGAACCTACTCTTTGTGAGAAACCTATCTCTTTGTGAGAGACATCATCTACTTCATCTATATTGTCTGATTCGTTCGAAACCTTAGTGGTAGTAGGTTGCCTTCCTAGTTTGTTGTGAAACCCTGGTGGTTAGCTGTGTGTGGTTGCAAGATAAGAGGAGTTGTATAGGAACCTTGAGACTACCCGTGAGATTTGTGGGGACTGTAAAAGGGAGATTGTAAAACCTTAAGGGTGATCCTAATCTTAGGTCGATTCCATTGTAATTGGTCGGTTGCCTACAAATATTAATATACGAATTCCCTTGCCATTGCTCGGGGAGTGGATGTAGCATAGGGAGACTTCCATATCAAGGATTATACTCTATGTGAACCACTATAAATCGTGGTGTCAATCTCTCTATCCCTTAACTCTTTATTATTCCGCATTTTATATTCTTGAGTTAAGTTTTGGAAAAGGTTTTGATACAAAGGTTTTGTTAAAAGTGTTGTTAAGGAGATAAAACTGTTATAAGGAAACAAACTGTTTTTAGAGGAAGTGAACTGTTTCTAAGGAAGTGATCTGTTCACTGAAGGAACTGAACACTGTGTTAAGGAACTGAACTATTTTGTGAAGGAACTGAAGTTTTTCTTTAAGGAATTAACTTTGTATAATCTGTTTTGTTAAGGAAGTGAACTTTCAGTAAGGAACCGATTTTAAAATAAGGAACTTCTTAACAGTTTGCGAAAAATTTCAGATCCTATTCACCTCCTCCCCCCCCTCTAGGATCTCCTTGGTGCATTTTATATTCTTTGTCAAAATGCAGGACAACACTGACAACTCGAGCTCTTCCTCCTTGCACAAGCCTCCATACTTCAATTGGAAGAATTACACATATTACAAGAATCACTTAAAGATTTTTGATGAGTCCATCAATCCTCAAATATGGCGTGTTATACAAGAAGGTCCTATAAGGATTACGAAGTAGGACAATGGACAAACAGTTGACAAACCCATGGATGAATGGAGTGAAGCTGAAAATAACAGGTATGCACTCAATAGTAAAGCTAGTAACATAATATATTGTTCTGTGAGTGTAGATGAATTCAAAAAGCTCTCTAGATGTGAAACTGCCAAGAAAATTTGGGACAAACTTCAAGTGACACATGAAGGAACCACAGAGCTAAAGAAGTCAAGGATTGACTCTCTCATGAAGGAGTATGAAAACTTCCAAATGAAGGAAACAGAAAAGATTGATGAAATGTTTGAGAGATTTGGAAGGATTGTAAGTGATCTCGATTCCTTAGGAGAACATATTAAGCAGGAGAAGCTAGTAAGAAAGGTTGTGAGGAGTTTATCAACCTTATGGGAGATGAAGGTGACGGCACTCCATGAAAGTCAGAAGTTAGAAACCATGACGATTGATGATCTAAGAGGAAACTTGTTGACTTATGAATCAACCTTCCTTAGTGAAAAAGTTCAGAACCTCTACAAGAAGGACAAAGGAATTGCCCTCAAAGCTGTTCATAGTGAAGATGAGGAAGATAAAGAATCCTTTGATGAAGAGGATTTTGTCCTACTAGTAAAACGCTTCAACAAGTTCTTTAATTTCAAGAAGAAACCTTTCAACAAGAAGAACTCGTTTTCAAGGAATCCCCCATTCCGAAAGGAGGACAACTTCAGGAAGGATAAGTAATTGACTTGCTATGAATGCAAGAAACTGGGACACATGTGACCTGATTGCCCCTTGCTTAAGAATTCCAAATTCAGAAAGAAGAAGGCAATTGTAGCCGAATCTTCGTGGGATGATGATGAGGATCTCCTCGCTGAAGAGGATGATGACTAGACAACAAACCTCTGCTTAATGACTACAGCTGATAATGAGGTAAACTCTCTTCCTAACATCTTTTCTGACTTGAGTAATGATCAACTCATATTTGAATCATATAAATTGCTTGAGTCCTTCTTTATCAAAAAGGAGAAGTTAAAAAAGGAGAGAAAAGACAATGAAGAGTTGATATTAAAAAATCAAATCCTTGAAAAAGAAAATGAGAGATTAAAAGAAGAGTGTGAAATGTTGAGAAAACAACAAGTTGAAAAGTGCAAGGAAGTGACAAAAGAAAAAGATGAAGAGTGCAAAAAATTGAGAAAGGAGATGAGTGAAATAGAAGAAAAGAATAAGACATAGGAGATTGGGACATGCGAGCATGGGGAAGATTGCTAAACTATCTAGAGAAGGATTAGTGAATGGTCTACCAAATTTGAACTATGAGAAGGATCATGTGTGTGATACATGCCAACAAGGAAAGCAAACAAGGAACTCCTTTAAACCAAAGGAATACATCTCTACTACACGTCCTTTGCAGCTCATTCATATGGATCTCTTTGGACCAATGAGAACAGAAAGCATTGGTGGAAAATCTTACGGCTTTGTGCTTGTTGATGAATACTCAAGGTACACATGGGTTTACTATTTAGCTAACAAAAGTGATTGTTTTGAGTCTTTCAGATCCTTTTGCTTCAAAGTTCACAATGAGAAAGGATACTTGATAACAAGCATAAGGAGTGATCACAGAAAGGAGTTTGAGAACTCTAAATTTGCTGAATTCTGTGAGGAGCATGGCATATCTCATAACTTCTCTGCTTCAAGGACTCCTCAACAAAATGGTGTTGCAGAAAGGAAGAATAGAACACTCATTGAAATGGCTAGAACAATGTTATGTGAGAACAAGTTGCCAAAGTATCTTTGGGCTGAAGCCGTGAACATAGCCACATATGTTTTGAATCGATGCCTCTTTAGACTGGCGCTGAACAAGACTCCTTATGAGCTCTGGATGGGAAGGAAACCGAATGTAAGCTACTTTCATGCATTCGGATGCAAATGTTATATCCTTATCAACAACAAGGAGGACATCGGCAAGCTTGATGCTAAGACACATAATGGTATATTTGTGGGATACTCTACTACAAGCAAAGCCTACCGGGTCCACAACAAGGAGAACATGACCCTAGAGGAATCAATGTATGTGATCTTTGATGAATCAAGTCCTGGTAAGATACAAAGAGATGACTATCTTAGTGATGGTGGGGAACCAAAAAAAGAAAGAATCCTTACTAAGGAAACAGAAGAAAATAAAATCTCTGACAAGGAAGCAAAGGAACAAGAATCAGATGAGGTAACAGTTTTAAATAAATCAATTCCTTTATCTACTAACCTTGATGCAGAAAATGCCTCTACATCAAGAAATCAAGGAGATGAATTAGAAATAAGGAAGTTGCCACGAGAGTGGAGAGGATCTAAGAATTATCCACAGCAATTCCTTATTGGAGATATCAATAAAGGAGTCAAAACAAGATCCGCAATCAAAATCATGAATAATATGGCATTTGTTTCACAAATTGAGCCAAAAGTTGTTGAAGATGCCTTAGTGGATGACTCCTGGATCCTTGCTATGCAAGAGAATCTGAATCAGTTTGAAAGGAATCAAGTTTGGTCTCTAGTTCCTCAACCCAAAGATCAATCTGTGATAGGAACTAAATGGGCCTTCAGAAACAAACTTGATGAGCAAGGTAATGTTTTTAGAAATAAGGCTAGATTTGTTGCCCAAGGTTATTCTCAAGTAGAAGGAATAGATTATGATGAAACCTTTGCACCCGTAGCTAGATTAGAGTCTATTAGGATGCTTCTTGCCTTTGCAAGCTTTAAAGGATTTAAACTATATCAAATGGATGTTAAAAGTGCATTCTTGAATGGGTACATAAATGAACTAGTGTATGTAAGACAACCCCCAGGTTTTGAAAGTGTAGAAAAGCCAAATCATGTCTATAAGTTACATAAAGCTTTATATGGATTAAAACAAGCACCTAGAGCTTGGTATGAGAGATTGAGTGGATTTCTTATAGATCAAGGATTTGAAAAAGGAAAAACAGATACAACCTTGTTTATTAAGCATAGTGATCATGACATCTTAATTGTTCAAATATATGTTGATGATATTATATTTGGTTCTACTAATGAGTCATTGTGCAAGGATTTTTCCAAAGCTATGACTAATGAATTCGAAATGAGCATGATGGGAGAAATGAGCTTCTTCCTTGGATTACAAGTAAACCAAGGTGAGGAAGGAATCTTCATATCCCAAACTAAGTATACCAAGGAACTCCTTAAAAAATATGGTATGGAGAATGCTAAAGGAGCCGCAACTCCTATGAGTTCCTCAATCAAACTCGATAAGGATCCGCAAGGTAAAAGTATAGATCAAAAGGTATATCGAGGTATGATTGGTTCATTACTGTATTTAACTGCAAGTAGGCCTGATATAATGTTTTCAGTATGCTTGTGTGCGAGATTCCAAAGTGACCCTAAGGAATCGCACTTAATTGCTGTGAAAAGGATCCTAAAGTATCTTGCAGGTACAGAAAGATATGGATTATGGTATCCAAAGGAAAATAATTGTGATATAATAGGTTATTCAGATGCTGATTTTGATGGATGTAAAATAGATAGGAAAAGCACATCAGGAACCTGTCAGTTCCTTGGACACTGTCTTGTTTCCTGATTTAGAAAGAAACAACCTTCGGTTCCTTTATCCACTACCGAGGTTGAATATATATCAACTGGAGCTGTTGTGCTCAAGTGTTATGGATGACACAACAATTAAGGGATTATGGTCTGGAATTTGAAAAAGTTACTATAAAATGTGATAATACTAGTGTTGGGAAATCCCCGGGGAAAACACGCAGCGGAAGCAAATAGTAAAAAAAAACTTGCGCTCCCCAGGAAAATCCAACCCTGAGATCCGCTAGTTGAATTTAAAACCAGATATGAAAAGTGTTATACCTCAGGCTTTCAATCGGATTGGTGATACTGGTGAGTCTAGAAGTCCGTCTCTACGTCCTTCCTCTACCGGTGATCCACACGAACAGTTTCCCGAACACGAGGTGCTAGCCTCCACGCCTCTTTCTCCAAAGAGACTCGGGATTGAATCTACAGTTTATGAATTCAGGAACTCCTTCTCTGAATTCCAGGCAAGGTGGCGCAATTATGGAGGAGATAGCAACAAAACTCCTTTTGTTCTTCTTCTCCCAAAACCCTAAATCGACTTTCTCTCTCTAACTCTTAGGAGAAAAGTCGAATCTTCTCTCTCTACAAGGAGGAAGGCGAGTTTCTCTCTCTCTCTACAAGGAGGAAGATGAATGCTC
>QANZ01047585.1:10659-43607 GCA_003254925.1 Chamaecrista fasciculata
GAGAGAGAGAGAGAGAGAGAGAGAGAGGTGAGTAAAAAAATAGTAAGAAAAGATGAAGGAGAGAAAAAGTTGTAAGGGTAATAAAAAAATATTTTTATATGCAATTTACAAATATGCCCTTTGAATATTTTATTATTTTATAGTAAAAAGTAGGTAATTATAGGTAGTTGAATAGGGATATGTTAGTAATTTTAGAAGATAAAGGAGAGATAAATGAATGATAAAGGAAGAAAATAAAGGAGGTGGAGATAAAGGTAAAACAAACACCATTTGTTACTGTAGCTCTAGTAGTAAAGGAGTACTGGGAGATAAAGGAGGATAAAGGGGGATAAAGGGACCATACCTGAGCATCCAAACGCAGCCTTCGTCAAGCTAAAGGAAAAAGGCTGCAAGACAAAAATAAAAAACAAATGAAAAAAAGCAACCAAGACCTATATATAATATAATGAAGAACTAAGATGAGATATGTAAATAAATAAACTTCATATAAATAAACCTTATCTTCATGCATAATTAATAATGATATTTCCATGCATACACATCTCACCTAAACTCGAACTCTATTATTGTACCGATTGCATTAAATGCTCAATCTCGAAATTCTTTGCATTTAAATTTAGGGTTTGAGTGTGGTGATATGATATGCGACTTGAGAGTGAAGAGGAATAATGCACTTGAAATTCTAATCACCACCATGAGTTTTCAAACTTTTAAATTTGAGAAATTAATATTATTGGAGTTTTTTTTTTCCTATTTATAAACGAGTCATTTCTTTATTCACTTTGAGTCATCAATAAATAAAGTTAAATTAAGCTCTAAAAGTGAGCCACTAGTTACATAATCAAATGAGTGAAGTTTGTCATATCTCTCTCGTTTCTACCCTGATTACAATGAATTCGTAGTTACGTGTTACTTTTGTTAAGTTGTTTTCTTTTCAGTTATGATTGTTAGCAAATGAGATCAAATTAGACTCAAAAGTGACTTTATATTTTTACTTTTTGGTTCCAAAACTAGTTTTAGGCTCGATTTAACCTCATTTGTTGATGGTCCCAATTTGATATAAAAGATTCATCAAGAGTAACATATAACTCTAAACTCGTCATAATCAGACTTAAAATGAGAAAGATATGATTAATTTCGTTTTTTTTATTATAAAACGAGCGTGTGGCCCACTTTTGGAGCTCAATTTAACCTTGTTTGTTAATAGCCCAAACTAGACAAAGAAAACATATATTCATCAAGAATAATTGATAGCTCCGAACTCATCGTAATCGGACTTACAATGAGAGAGATATTCAATTGTTGGGACCAAAAAGTGAAATTAGAAAAGATGTAAGACCAAAATCACAAGAAAAAAATTTAAAGGGCTAGATTTCAACTTACCCTAAAGATTAATGATCAAAATTACACTTTGACCAAAAAATAATAAAACATAAACTATAAAAAATTAATGAAGATCTATATATTTCTACAACTTATTTTTATTATTTTGAAGTATATTATAATATTTAAAATACTTACGTAAACTTTTTAGTATTTTTGTAATTTGTTTGATATTTTTAAGTTTAAAATTAATATTAATTTACTTTGATATATATATATATATATGTGTATGTATAGTATAAAGGCGTGGCCAATTGGGCATGCATAAAATTAAGAAATAGACGCCGTGGAGCCCCTGTATTCATTAATCAGATTCATACACAAAGGGGTTGCGTGTCATTTTCATACTCATCACAGATCATCTCTCATTCGATTCACAAAGCATCGAAACGGGTCATACATAGGCTTACCTTATTTACTAATTTAGAGTAGGGTCATCTCATCTATGCTGACGACATTTTGCTCTTTCTCAAAGCAGAAATTGCTTCTGTCTCCGAATTTGGTAATATCTTTAAGCGCTTTGAAGTTTCTTCTGGTCTCTCAATTAATCCTTTCAAATCAGAGATCACCTTTAGTCCCAACTATTCCAACAGACTCAGGAAAACAATTGTGAAACAATGCGGCTTCCAAAGAGTAAAGAAACTATCCAAATACCTTGGTAGCCATATTGATGAGGCACCCCGAAGCAGGCGAATTTTTGAGATCATCATGGACAAGCTCCAGGACAGGCTTCAAGGTTGGAAGACTAATCTCCTTTCCCAAGCTGCTAGAGTAGTTCTCATCAAGTCTGTTCTCTTTTCCATCCCTCTATATCACCTGTCGTATTTTAGTCTCTCCCAACAGGAAGCTCACAAATGTGACATGGTCTTGAGCAACTTCTTCTGGGGCAATAGTCAAGGCAAGAACTCGCCTCACATGAAGTCCTGGGCCCAAGTCTGTCGTCCCAGGAATCAAGGTGGTCTAGGTATCAGACGTATGAAGGAATTCAATGAAGCCCTGATTGGCAGACAAGCCTGGCGCATCATCTCCAATCGACAAAGTCTACTGTCACAGGTATTCTATGGGAAATATTGTAAAAATGTTTCCAGTAACATATTCCACTGTGACTCTACAGCTTCCCTGTTGGCAAGACCACTTTGCAAAAGAATAAACCAGATCCTACAGGATTGTGAATGGCGTATCGGAAACGGACAAGGTATTCGGCTCTACAGCAGACAATGGATCCCGCCAGACAAAAATATCAATGATGACATCACCATTAGTACTCTTTTGGACGACAACGGACAGTGGGACGCCAATCAACTGGCAAAGTATTACCACGATCCAAAGATTTCCACCATTCTGCATATGCCAATCTCCAAAACAGGTGTTCAAGACAGACTAGCTTGGAAGAAGTCTACATACGGGCACTATAACGTTCGTGATGAATACCTATCCCTGACTAAGGAGGATTGCACCTCCCAGTTCAACTGGGACGTTTTTTGGAAACTCCCATGCCCGCCCAAAATTCTGCTTTTTGGATGGCGCTGTCTTACCAACGCCCTGCCACTCGGCGCCAACCTACTTGCGAAGAATTTCAAGATTGATGGCCTTTGCACGTTTGGGTGTGACATAACGGAAGACGACGACCATCTTTTCTTAACTTGTACTTTCGCTCGTCGGACTTGGCTTGGTTCAGGCCTAACCATCAGACCGTGTGCTGTTGCCCCTAACGGTTTCCGCCAATGGCTCGGCTCCCTTCTTAACACTTGCGGCCATAACAACCGTACCAAGGAAATTTTTTCTGAAATTCTCATCTTTGCCTGGGCGCTTTACTCTCATCGCAACCAGGTTAGATTCCAGCAACAGACAATTTCTAGTAGAGCGGTGTGGAATACTTGGGAGACGATGAAACTTTGCAAAGAACAACTCTTACGGACCAGGAAGCCGCCGGCTGATAAACATCATGTCAATTCCAACCAAGCGGTGTCAAACCTCTCACAAACTGAAAACTATACTCGTAATGTCTACTTCATATTGCGGAAGGACAAAAAGAGAGGGACGAACTCGTTTGGTGCTCTTTACATCAACTCTGGAATAGCCTACCTATTCTTCACTCACCAGGAGGATATCAATACACGGATTAACATAACTGTTGCTGAAGGCGTCCGCCAATGCCTGATAAATCTCCAGACCAAGGGAGTCCAGTCAATCCAAGGATGCTTACAAACAATCTACCCCGAACTCCTCAACCCAAAGCACGGCAACTACAAGGATGAGGCCATAGTTCGTGATATTGCCAACCTTTGCCTCGCCAACAGCTACAGGATTAGCCCTGTGCCACATCGATTGCAGCTCCATTTTCTCTTACGCAATTTCCCTTCCCCTGTTTTTAGTTTTTCTGCTGTTTAATTTTTTTCTTTTCTCTTAGGCCTCGTTTTGTACCAAAAAAAAACATATGATGCTCAAATCATTTTGGTGATCGGAATCGAAGTGAAGCTAGTAATAGAGTGACACTAGATACATCATATCTAGCTAGGATATAGCAATGAATGTGGATCCTCTATCCTCTATATTTTTCATGTATTTCATAGAGAGGAAGAAATAAATAGAGAGAGAAAATATGGATCACATAAAATAATAAATAATAAATATGTGAGACCTATATTTTTTCTCTTTATCTTTTCTTATATCTTTCTAAAATGCATAGATCCAAGTCCATCAATTAACTCTATTGGCTGATGGATTAATTAATTGCGATTTCATTTAAACAAAAACATTAACATTTCCTTAAAAACACTAACGAATAATGAATAATTAATCAAGTGATGAAGTGCTTTAATTTCATATATGTTTGATAATTTGATACAGATCATACATACAATTAATTTTCACGAGATGAGACGGGACACGTAGCCATCTAGATCACAGAGGACGGCACCAAATTCATTTGACTTAATTAAATTACTCCGCACTTCTTATTAATTAACTTCTTACCCTTCCACTTCTTATTATTTACACTCAACCCCACAATTATATAAACACTCAATCCGGTAATCTCTCTCTATGATCTCTCTCTTTCTCTATTCTCTCACGTCTCGAAAATTTCTCCATATATCTCATCCCAATCCCATCATCACCTTCTTCGTCTTCTCCACAAGCAACCCCAATATATATATACATATTAAAGAGAGAAGTATTATATATAGCTAGTTAATTAAGTTCAGTTCCATGATGTCTACACTTTAGAGAATAGGTAGCTTAAGTATATACTTGAATTTCTGGGCGGAACAACACAAACACATAAAACAGAGGATGGGTAGAGCACCGTGTTGTGAGAAGAATAGGATGAAGAAAGGACCATGGACGCCGGAAGAAGACAAGAAGCTCATGGATTACATTCACAACCATGGCTATGGTAACTGGAGGACACTTCCCAACAATGCTGGTACATACATATATAATATACTTATTTTAATTTTTATATATATATATATATCCTTATATATCTTTATATATAATAAAGGGCTTGAAAGGTGTGGGAAGAGTTGTCGTCTCCGGTGGACAAACTATCTCCGGCCAGACATAAAGCGTGGCCGTTTCTCTAACCAAGAGGAGGACACAATCATTCACCTCCACAGTATTCTCGGCAACAAGTAATAATTCTAATTATTACTTATTACAAATAATTATTTATAGAGTAATTAAATTAACACAGATAGTCCATGAGAGATTGAAATAGTATATTATTTAGTCTATAAAAATAACTAATAAGTATACTATTTTGATATTTAACTTAAGTATCAAATTTTACATTTCTATTTTTCAAGGACCAAATTGTCACTTAATGATCTTTCAGAGATCAAATTATCAGTTTATTCTTATTTAATAAGTTGATCTCTTAAATTAACAAAAGAAAATTTAGATAAAGGGACATAAATCCTTTGTAGTGTCAGAGAGAGAAAATAACAATCAAAAAGAAGGTACATACTAAAAGGTGTGAGTGTCATTGACATCTTCTCTCTCTAGTTGTTCTTTTATCTTTTTATATTACATTGTAGTGCCACAAAGAATCTAAATTTAGATAAAGTTGTTTATATTTCTCTAATAAAGTTCATTAATTTGGATCATGTCCTACATATATATAATTATCGAATGTGTTAATTAGTGAAGTTTGTTAACTAATTTGGTCGATGTTAATGAATTAAGATGGTCTGCGATCGCGGCTCGATTACCCGGGAGAACAGACAATGAAATCAAGAATTACTGGAACACTCACATACGAAAGAAGCTCCTTCGCATGGGGATTGATCCTGTGACGCACAATCCACGACTTGATCTCCTGGACCTCTCTTCCATTCTCACCTCAATACACCTAAACCACCCCAACCTTCTCAATTATTTGCCTCATAGTCAGAATTATAATTATAATTACAATTATGATCCCTCTCTTAATATCATCCCACAACAACAAAACTTGACCTTCTTCACTACTCAAAACCAAATGATCCCTTCTCAACAAATAATAACGCCTAATTACGACGTCGTCATGGATATTATTCCAAACCCTTCAGATTTCACTCATCAGTACTATGATTTACCCTCTTCATCATCAAGCTATGCCTATGAATATGATCCTAATAATAATAATAATCTGGTGATGTGTGAAACAACAACCTCAAGTTTGTTAAATCAGTGTTCAAGTACTCATGGCGACGCAGATCTATCTACACCGTCCAATCATTCCACGTGTACGGATCTCGATGACAGGGATAACAACAACAACTTCAACACCATGTTGATGAGATTTCAAATCCCAGATGTTTTAGATGTTAATGACTACGTTCAGGTGATTAATTAGTCAATCAACTAATTAATATTATAATGTGAGTGAGATAGTGAATCCATCGATCCAAATAGTACTTTCTGGATCTAGTATCCAAATTATTGTTCTTATCCACGATAAGAAGAGAGAGATCTGATTGGTGATTATTATCCAATTAATTTTAATGTTTTGTTTCTATATATATTATTATAGTATTATTTATATGTTAAAAAGTAGAAAGTTCGTATCTTTCGAGATGTTTTTAATTGTTTCCAAAGTTTCTATTATTGCCATGGCACTGTGGATGTTTGTTTTTTTCCTCTTTAAATTATAAATAAAACCGGATCATTATATTATTGCCAGTTGGATCGATTACTTAAAGAAATAAATCGGTACGTAATATAATATCAATTACGTACATCACTTCCACAGTTCCACCATATTATCATCACCTATGTGAAAACCAACATATTAAAAAGCATTTTTCTAATCAGGAAGGAAGGTGTATAAGAAAATGAAAATGTAACTAAAATAGTAATTTTAGCAAGAAAAAAAACTGATAAAGATATGTAATAAAAAAAGGTTAAAGTGCAAATTTGGTCCCATATCTTTTACTCAGTTTTCAATTTGGTTCCATATATATTTTTTTTGCACTTTTGGTCTCATATCTTTGTCATGTACCAATTTGATCTCGTATCTTTTTTTATTGCAATTTGATCCATATCTTTTGATTAATTGCAAAATTGACCAAATATTTTTGGGTTATTAAGTTTAGATCAGTAGTCTTATATCTTTACAAAAGGATCAACTAATTATAGAAATGTCAAAGACATGAGACTAATTCCGCAACTTGACTAAAAGATATGAGACCAAAATTGAGATCTTTTACAAAGATATAGGACCGAAATTGCAACAAAAAATGATATAGGACCAAATTGGAAATTGAGTAAAAGATATAGGACCAAATTTATACTTTAGCCAAAAAATACATAAAAAGGTCAAAGACCAATGCAACTCGTAATTCAATTAAAAAAAAAGTATGCAGATAAGACAATAATGTTTAATCATTTTATTTTCTTGAATTAGAAAACGTTTAGCTAATTAAAGAAGTGTGATGATGGGAAAGAGGGAAGCGAAGACTTGGCTTCATGGCTTGTGAGATCCCGACAGCGAGTCCAAGATTCCGGCGAGGATGCGCCGGTGCACCTGGTCTCGACACGTGTCCAGACACGTCTGATTTTTAGCTGTTTTTTTGGACGTATTGATACTAGTTTAAACTTTAAAGTAAAAAGTGATTAGGACAGGACAGGGATATTTGGGTAATTAGGAAGGACTTTGACCATACACGTGGCGAAACACCAGTGGTGGATATACTAACTTCGGGGCCCAAAGGAAAGGTGCGTTTGTTTTTATTTAAAATATCATATTCATGTCGTGCTTCCCGTGTTTTGTTCCTTTTCTTTCCTTTCTTAGCGTCGTCTGTTTGTTTTCTTTTTTTGTTAGAATCCTTTTTTTTAACAATCGGAAAGAAGTCAACTCATATCGTCAGTTTTAATTTTGCTATCGATGTGAGAACTTTGTTGGTAGGCGATTTGTAAGTACCTCTATAAGCATTTATAGAGTCTGGAGGCATGAGGCATGTCTTGACCTTAATGAGCCCCCAGAGTTCAACTCACCTAAACTTTCTTTTGTACAAAAAAAAAGTAGAATATTTGAAATGGTCCTAAATATATATTTTTTTATTTTGTTTTGATTTAAATGTTTTAAAAGTTTTATAATAGTTTTAAATATTGTTATTAAGATTGCTTTTGATTCTTAACTATTAAATGTGGTTATATTTTTGTTGTATCAAGTTTAAATATTTAGAGTTACATGTTTTCGACAAGTACTTTCTCTATACGGTTAAAGTCATCAGCAAAATGGTCAAATTGAATCTTAAAAATGAACTATTCATTTCATGGTTAAATAAGCAAAACATAACTGATCACATATCTTTTGTTTCAAATCTGAATGTCACGAGTTCGGAATTATGGGTTACTTTTAATAAGTTTTTTATTTTTTAATAAGGTCAAATTAGACTCAAAAGTAGGTTTGAGACAATTTTTTTTAATTATTTGGTCTAGAACACACTTTTGAACTTGATTTGATTTCATATGTTGATGATCCCAATTTGGTTAAAAAATAAAAACTCATTAAGAATAATTTATAATTCTAAATTCATTGCAATTGGGATTTCAAACAAGATATATGATCAATTTTATTTGTTAAATTTAACCATGAAATGAACAATCCACTTTCGGATTTCGATTTGATTTTTTTTTACTGATTGCCCCAATTAGATATAGAAAACACTCGTCAAAAGTAATATGCGAGTAGCTCTATACTCATCACATTCAAACTTGAAACGGAAGAGATATAACTATATTTAGTAATTTAATTAAGACCAAAATAAAATTAAATGATAATATTTAAGACTAACATATTACTTCTAAAATATTTAAGACCAAAATCAACTTAAAAATATACATTCAAAACTATTAGGGCAAATGGGCAATTGATTGTATAAAAACTAGTAAAAGACGAAGATATATATGAACTTAAACTTTTTTCTGTCTCAGTTAGTATAGTATTTTCATTGAGTTCTCTTTTTTATTTCATCGCTGTTGAAGGAGCTCTACAAAAAGCTCATAATAGCATGCGATGCCACCTCATTTTACAACCACTTGTAATATTTCACAACATTTTTTTAAAGTTCTTAAATACATAAGACGATTAATAGTTAATACTATATATATGCAAAGTGTGAAGTTCCATTTATTTTAATATTAATATTATGATATTATCATATGTAAGCTGTTCGTCACAGAAACGTCAACAAAGTTCTCGATCCATTATTATTAAGTACACTAAAAATGAGATAGTGCATATATAACGTTGCTATTTTATTTGTGTGGACCGCCCAAAGAAAAAGGGATTGAATGATTTTAGTTATAAACTCTTAAAGTGGCTTTATGTCGTTTTTCTTTCTTCTCAACTTCTTCTTTTCACAATATTTTCTCTTCGTTTTAGTTGCTTTCTCTGCCTGAGAAGACAATAATGGACACCTTTAAGAGATATTATGCAACACATTTAAAGCACAACGTGGAATCATTGACTCAAACATCAGTTTCTCATAAAAAAATGGAAAAACAAATTGTAACAACACCCCCTTAATTAAATTTTTGGGTGATTTGGAAATAAGTCTTTAAATTTTTAATTCTAGAAATTAAATTCTCAAACTTTGAAGGTTTAAAACTGAGATTCTTCTATCTATTTTTTCACTAACGTTGATAATTATTGTCATGTCATATTTATGTGTACTTTTTATTTTTATTTTTATTTTGTCATCTCATCCATTCTAATAAGATTAATAGTTTTTTTGAAGAATAAAACTAAAAAAGTTAATTCATAGAGCATAACATATTATTTAATCAAGAAGTAAAAGAAATTCTAATATCAAAAAGATTTTTTGAATTCCCATTCAATACTTGAAAGTATGACATTACAATAGTTTATACTGTTAATGAAAAAATAGATGTAAGAATCTAATTTTTAAATCATCAAAGTTTAAAGATTTAATTTCTAAAATTAAAAGTTCAAGGACTACTTCCAAATGATCCAAAGTTTATCAGGTCTTGTTGGATTTTTCTCATAAAAAAATATTAAATAATTATTTGTATAACTAGCAAATATAATATACATCAATTTTGTAATAAAAGTCATATTATTGTATTCAGAATGTTATAATAAAAATAAAAATTACTTGTGATCTAGAGTGACTTAGGGTAACTATTATATATATATATACGGGGAGTGTAAAATTAAACTTAAGTCATAAAATTATAAGAGTTTATTTAAATACAAATGATAAATTTTTTAAGATAATATGTCTTTCACTAATTAATTAAATGCATTAAAATTTGTATATAACTCTCCTAAATCCAACACTTATTAACCAAAATAAGTTTAATCATGTCTAACATTAATGTGATCATAACAAATTAATAATATAACATACCATGCAAATTGAAATAAAGATATAAGTGGTGTTGATGGATGGAGAAGATAATGATAGAAAATATGATGACGAAGAAGATGATGATGATGGAGACGATTATGAAGATAAGATTTTTGAAAAAAATTATTAATTTGATTTTTTTCCCCTTCTTTTTGTGCAATAGTTATGATTGTTAAAATCTTATTTTGAGGACAAAATCGTGTGATTTTACTCAAGTTTGACTTAATTTCAATATGAGGTGTTATGATTGAGCTAACAAGATTTTAGCAAGTGAAATTTTAATTTCATCAATTTTACAATTTTACTCTCGATTTTGGTAACCCTATATATATACAATTTTATTTTACCTAACGTTATTTATATTATTATATATGCATTTGAGATGTTCAGGTAGTTAGTCTCCCAGAGCGTATAGTAAAATTAATTTTGACATAAAACATTCTAAGAGAGAGAAAATAATAGGAGAAGTCAACTTAAAAATAAAAAAAAACAATTAAGTGCATATATTTTGATAATTCAAAATATATCCGAGAACAAAAAATATATTTTCTCTATTTTTTTTACTATGAACTTTAAAATGATAAAAATAATGAAAGATTATTTAAATTATTTTAATTAGTCTTTTATTTTTCCTCTCATTAATATATAATTTTTAGAGATGGATAATATAATTAAACATCTTGAAATATATAATAGAATGAAAAATGGGTTAATTGATTAATTTCCAATGAATATACTACTCATCACGCGGCATTATATCAACTAGCTTCACTTTTTGAAATTGTTGTACAAGATATCCATAATCCATATAAAGTTTTATCTCTATCTCACCTCATTTCTATACTTTCAAAGTTTTGTGTCTCGTGTGATGTGATCCTAAGTTTTATTTTTTGTTAACATTGCAAATATAGATACAAGAAGTTGCTTCTTCTTTTGAGACTGTGGGGTTAAAAGATGGCAAATTGGCTTGTAATTACCAAAGTCTAACCTAAATTATTGGTTTATTTTCTATGCTCGCTCTGACTTTGAGAACAAAAATATTTATATATATATATATATATTCCCCCTTCGATTTTGCCTCTTAATTATTTGGTGGTAAAGTCANTTTCATGAACTGGATATTTGAGAACTTGAACTTTTGTTGCCTATCAATGATTCAAATTATTATTTTTCTTTGAAAGTACTATAATAAAATTCTTCAAAAGAAGACTCTTGTTAAACTCATCAAAGTTAATTTAGAGTTCAAAGAATTAAGAAAAAAGTAATCTTGATAGTCTTAAAGTAAGAATCAGTTTCAAACTTTCAATTGTACCCTTAAAGTTTTTTAAGTCAGTTATACCTTTAATTTTGAGATACAATTGATTTAAATGTAAAATATTAAATACAAATGATCTAAAAAATTTTTAGTGCTATAACTAAAACTGACCTTATACTTTAGGGTATCAAAAATACTTTTGCCCAGAATTAATTACACTCGGAAGTTAAAGACTTGTTCATGCATGGATGACTTTAATTTTTTAAAAACATTAAACATTTTTTTAACAGATTCAAAGGATCTTTTCCCTTCAAAAACTAAAAACAAAGTAACTTGGATAATGAATCGGGAAAAAATAAACTTAAATAAGGTTCTTCATAAATTTATAAGAAGTCTATATAAAAGTACTTTTTTTGCCATTGTCTATATAAACGTATTTAATGATGGTAAATTGAAAAAGTAGGTAAAAGATGAAAAAAAAGTAAGGTCAAAGTGCACTTTTGGTCCCATAATATTTTTTTTTACAATTTTGATCACATATCTTTACAAAAAAGTGATAGATTTAGTTCTGTATCACTTGATCAAATTGTAGAATTTGTCACTTATTTTTGTAAAAGTTTCATCGTCAGTCTCACTTCATCCAAATGTATGAGATCATTTCGATAATTTGAGCAAAAGATATGAGACCGGCCAATTCTGCAACCTAGAACAAAGATATAGGACCAAAAGTGTAACAAAAAAAGTTATGGGACCAAATTGATACCTAAGCACAATTTACGGGACCAAAAGTGATAATAAGTAATATTCTTATGGATCAATGAGCCCAAGTTAATGATTGGGCTAAGTAAGCCTCTGGCCCAATGCAAATCTAAGCCTAGGATTCAACCATAACTTCCTATTTGGATCTTTATGTTTATGATAAAAAATTTCACTGTAAAATATTTCAAAGGATCCTATTCACACAAATCAATGACTTTTTAAATATGCTCACTCTTGGGTAATAATGTAATATATTTTTATATACTTTTATTTTTTGTATTATTTCCCATAACATAAAATGTAGTTTTTGTAGATTGAAAAGAACTGAACATGTAACGTGATGCATATTACTAATTTTGCTAAGTGGTTATTGTTTAACAGAAAAACTAAACCATAGTCTAAGAAAGCAAACACCCTAGCAGAAAGAAAAGGTTGAGTTTTGGAAATTTTAGTCATCATTTTTCCATTGCTAAATCTGCCACTTTGTAACTGATAATCTCTTGAGGCAGGTTTTTCAGAGTATGGTTCACTATATTAGAGGACCCAACAACTTTAGTCTTTAGCCAATGGGTCATTCCAAAAATTAACAGAGACCATGTCTTAATCACCATTCACCGCACCAAGTTTTTTTCGTTGGGTGGAAGCGCGTAATTCACACAACAAATAAAGGAAGAGGAAATAAAAAAAATAAACACCAAACTTTAACGTGATTTGGTGTCTCAAGATCTACTCCACAGTCTCCTTTGGAACAAACTTCACTATATGTAATTTTTGCACGGAAAAAATTACAAACCCTCATCAATATAATTTTTGAACGGAAAAATTGAAAACTCTCTCACACAACTACCAAAACCCTTTCACACTCAAAGACTAGTAGAAGTGATACAAAAAAGGTTGAAGCCCCACTCCCTATTTATAAGGCTCCCTCCCCCTCTCTCTCTTTGTTCCCATCGATGTGGGACTTGGGAGAAATCCCAACAAATCCTCCCTTCACCCAAAGTCCCACATCATTTCACTCTATCAGAAAATTGACCTCTCTACATTCTCAGCTTTCTGATCTCCTCCACTTCTGCAGCGATCACAAGAAGTCATCTCCAAAATTGACTTCATTTGAAGAAGCAAACTTTGCCTTGCCCCTCATCTCCTTCAGGTTCTGCATGTCCTCCCTGAATTCTGGGCATTTCATATGCATGTGTCCTAACTTCCCACAATAATAGCACTCAACAGTGCTCGTGTCTCTCGGCCGAGTTCTTCTCTCAAGTTGGTCACCCTTCTTTTTCCTCTCTCTCTCTCACAATATTGTCTGCAACTAGTAAATGACTATCCCCGGAAGACTCTTCACCACCCATCATCCTCTGACTCTCCTTCACTGTCGTCATCGCCACATCTAATTTCAATGTGTTCTTCCCTGCCAACATTGACTGCACTAGTGACTTGAAGGATTTTGGTAATGAAACTAACAGGAGCAACGCTTGCTCTTCATCCTTGATAGTCTCCCCTGCATTCAACAATCTAGATACCAGCTCATTAAATTTATTAATGTGATCAATCACATTACCTCCCTCTTCCATCTTCGGTGAATACAAGTCCATTTTCATCATCAATCGGTTGGTGAGCGTTTTTGACGCAAACTTGCTCTCCAATGTGTCCCACAATCTCTTCGACGACGTCTCCTTTAACACTGTCACTTTAATCTGCGCAGCGAGAGCGTGGTGGGCCCATAACCCACAGGTCCCTGGATCGGAACCAGGCTCTAATACTACTTGTTGGGTGAAAGCACATAACCCATACAACAAATAAAGGAAGAGGAAATAGAGAAACAAACACGAAACTTTAACGTGGTTCGATGCCTCAAGACCTACTCCACGGTCCCCTCTGGAACAAACTTCATTATCTGTAATTTTTGCACAGAAAAAATTACAAACCCTCAATACAATTTTTGAACGGAAAATTTGATTACCCTTTCACACAACTACTCAAACCCTTTCACACTCAATGACTAGTAGACGTGATACAAAAAAAATTGAAGCTCCACTCCTTATTTATAAGGCTCCCTCTCCCTCTCTCTTTGTTCCCACTGATGTGGGACTTGGGAGAAATCCCAACGCTTTTCCACAACCTAGAACAGTTGCTTTTGTTTTCCAGTATGGTCTCCACCCCATCTTTACTTGCCACTAAGACTCTCAAAACAATTTTAAAAAGTTTTTCTTAGAGATAGAAATCATACATGCCCTTAATTGCACATGTAAAACATTTTCACATGCAACGATTTATTTGCATGAGAGTTGTTTTTGGTAGAGTGACTTGAAACAAATAATTTTAAATTAACTGTTATACATTATATTTATATAGAAGAATTTGCATGTAAAATTCTAATAGTGAATCGTTTCACTTGGAAGTTATTTACGGTTGAAAAATCTTTTTGTCAAGATTGAGATATATAGAAACATGTCAAAAAAAATATATTCATTAGAAAAATCATAAAGTCAGAATTAGAAAATTGAATAATTTTCTTGATAATTAAACAAAAAATTTATATTATAAACATAAATGAAGTATTATTATCGACGGTAAACATTTGATTTTAAAAAGATGTATATTATAGTTAATAAAATCATATTCATTTAATTTTGTTTTACATTTTTATTATAAAAAAGTAATTTTATGAAAACATAGATAGTTTGAGCAATTTATTTTTCAATTGAAATGTATGTGATATTTTTTTAATTTATAAAATATAGATTGAGACAAAAAAAAGAAGTTAAACCCAACGTTGAAAGTGTCAATTGTAGAACTTCTCAACTATTCGATCTAACATTTTCAATCTCATTATTTACATATTATAAATTAAAAGATATTATATAAATCTTAAGATTAAAAAAATTAAATTAAACCGATAAAAAATAAATTGTCAAATTATCTATCTATCTCTCCATAGAATTAAGCATGTAATAAAATTTTTAATAATAAATTCAAAAATTTTTTTTGTTAAATTTATATATATATATATATGTTGATCTGTGATTGATGACTTTTGTAATAATTTCGTTTTTATAAATTACAATGTTGTAAATTGTAATAATATAGTATTTTTCTTTCTTTCTTCCTTTTTTCCAAAGAAATCACTTTGTAACCTAATTTCCCAATCTTCTAGGAATGCGAACCCATTTTCTCGAACTTCACCGACTTTGCCAATACTGCTTGTAGTATCTTCCGTCGACCTGAGAGCTTGAGATCGCTCGCCGCCGTCGAAATTCACCGGCCAAACCCTTTCTTCCTTCTTTCCTTCTTCTTCGCACGCAAGCAGCTAATAGCCTTACACCTTCTGCATCATTGTTTCATCCACGGCTGGTCACAGCATATTTCGGTATGAGTATAGAAACACCACTGCAGCACTGCACAGAAGACATCCATTTTGGTGGTTTCTTCACTCTATGTAATTTCTGAAGCCTATATATATACTCTTCTGCTTTGTTTCTAGACTTTAATAACGTCTTTGATCTTTCCTTTTGTTGCTCTGTATTTGTGCTTTGACAAATTAACATGACAATGTGATTAATCTGCGTTGGTTCCGAAATCATAATTGAGGAAAACCCTGTAGCTTATCCGAGGATGTGTTGTCTTCATTCTCTGTTTTCTTTTCTGGGTGATTGGATTCTTTTGGATACAATGTTAGAAATGTTGTATTTTAGGGTCTGGTTTCTGAATGTTTTCTTCAGATTCAGATAGTGCAGAGCATTTAAAAGATATATATCGATTGTTATTTACCATCTTCAATTAGATATTTGTTTTCTTTTGTTGTTGGAAGGGAAGAAGAGTAAATGGGGAGACTCCATAACATTTATTATGTGAATCTTCTATCACTTGGTGTTTTTCTTTTTTCTTTTTTTTGGATAGGCCTTCAATATATTGATCTGAAAATCAGAGAAACATGAATACATTACGTGGTTACTTGAAATGAAGAGATGTTATTGTGGTCAAATCTTTTTTGTCCAAACATAATTGTTTTTAATCTTTACAAAATATGAATTACTATCATGAGTTTATTGGCCATACAGTCAAATAATGTTATTGAAACATTGTTGTTGACTAAATTTTTGGGTCGTCAGGTTTTTGATGCTTGGAAATATAAAAAAAAGAGTTGTCCAATCTATTCCTAGAAACCGTAGATGCAGATATCCTGAAGTGAAGGGATATGGAGCAATTGTACCAGTGGGACTGAATATCTATCAATGCAGGTTATATGTGCAATATAAGTTTCCTAGTAAAGTGCATAGTACGCTCTTGTTGAATGGGTTGAAGGAGAACGCTTGCAAATGCAATTTGGTACGGAAATTTTCTGTAGCTTCGGCAAGTAGTTCAGCAGCACATCATTCAAAACTTGCTTGGAAAAGGCTGTACAGCAAGTATACTTATAATGGTGACCATACATTTCCCTCCATAAATATAATTGCTCAAGCAGTTAGCTTGGCTTTGACCCGTTCTTACTTGCTACTTCCTGGTATTTTTGCATTGACATGTGGAGAGCTAGCATGGGCTCAGCGAAGTTTGGGAGATACAGATCGTTTCCCCTCTCAGAATGCTTTATATATGCGTGCACAAGATGCTTACACTTACTTGTTCTCATTTGTATTCTTGGTGGTAGAAACCCTCATCTTGTTAGTGAGAGCTGTATATTTGGCAGTATTGTTTACTCCAAGCATAGTTCTTGCCCCTTGTGCTGATTATTTTGGACCAAACTTCAGGAAACTGTGGCTTCACATTGTTCATCGTACACTAGAAAAAGCAGGCCCGGCATTTATAAAATGGGGTCAGTGGGCAGCTACTCGGCCTGATTTATTTCCTCGAGATCTTTGTGCTAAGCTTACTGAACTTCACACCAAAGCCCCTGAGCACAGTTTTAAGTACACAAAGAAAACTATAGAAAAAGCATTTGGTCGAAAAATTTCTGAAATATTTGATAGTTTTGAAGAACAGCCCGTTGCATCAGGAAGTATTGCTCAAGTGCATAGGGCTTCTCTAAAATATCGTTATCCTGGTCAGAAATCGAAACCCCTAGTAGTTGCAGTGAAGGTTAGACATCCTGGTGTCGGAGAATCAATTAGAAGGGATTTTATGATTATTAATTTGGTAGCAAAAATTTCAAATTTTATCCCAACACTTAGATGGTTAAGATTGGATGAAAGTGTGCAGCAGTTTACCGTATTCATGATGTCTCAAGTTGACCTTGCCAGGGAAGCTGCCCATTTGAGCCGTTTCATTTACAATTTCCGTCAATGGAAGGATGTTTCTTTTCCTAAACCTGTCTATCCACTTGTCCATCCTGCTGTTTTGGTTGAAACCTATGAACAGGGAGAAAGTGTTGCACATTATGTTGATGAGCTTCAAGGACATGAACGGCTTAAATCTGCTATTGCTCATATTGGGACTCATGCACTTTTGAAGATGCTCCTGGTAACTTATATTTTCCCGTTGTAACTTTCTGTGCCATTGATTTTGGTAGTTTGTCTTCCTCCCATATTTCTATCTATTTGATTTTTGTATCATGAGGGGCACTTCTTGAATGGTGTTAGGATATGGAATGATGCCATTAAAGATTTATTAACTTGTCTTGAGCCTCTGGTTGGGTAGACAGTTAGATAGTATGTAGTTTCCATTTTTTTTTTAATTTTTTATTATTATTTTAAAAAATTCTCTCTCTCATTTCCCTTTGCCCAAAATTAAACAATCTGTAGTGCTATTAGCATGTTAGGTTGGGGAGGACCAGGCTATCAAAATGTGTAGCCAATTTCCTATAGGTAGTCTCTTTACCCTTTAATTTTCAGATGCTCAATATATATATATATATATATATTCTGGGGCTAGAGAGAGATTAACCAGCTGAGCATCTGTTTCGTTTGAGCAACTATTTCCCTTAGGAAGAACATTTATCTTGTAATTTATTACTTTGCATGTTACTATTATTTTTTGAACTGCTCTTCTTTGATCTATCTGTAATTATCTTAAAGCCGAAGAACTAGATTGAGGTTAAAGAAGACTGGGATATGATTGTTTTTTAAACTTGAACTTCATAAAGATATTTAGCTTAGCTTTCTAAGGCATTGATATGTCTTCTTTCAGGTGGACAACTTTATTCATGCAGACATGCATCCTGGGAATATCCTTGTTCGAGTGCCTCAGACCAAGTCTTCACGCAAAAGGCTCTTCAAATCAAAGCCTCATGTCATTTTCCTTGATGTAGGCATGACTGCTGAACTCTCTGGAAGTGACCGTGTGAATTTGGTGCAATTTTTCAAGGCGGTTGCACTCCGAGATGGCCGAACTGCTGCTGAGAGCGCCCTCAGGTTATCAAAGCAACAGAACTGCCCAAATCCAAAGGCTTTTATTGAGGTAATTTGTTCAATATTTAAATTTCTTGGTAGGAATTATTTTGTTGTTTGATATAATCGAACAACTCATACTCTAGCCAGACCTAGTTCAAACTTCAATGTATGAATTGACCTAGGAAAAAAAATGGAGAAGACCCAAAATAAGTAGAATGTACGACTGGAGAATCCATTTTGTTGATATAATCAAAATTCTTTTCTAATTGTTTTTTGTGGATAAGTAATTTGAATAATAGTAATTTAGTTGATTTGATTCTGAACATAATTTGTAAGATGTTGAAATTATAATCTAATGTCAGTTGTTTCTTTTCCTTTTCTTTTCTGTAAATATATCATCACATCATTACTAATAAAAAGTATATTATGTCATGTTTTATATTTTGTTGAAGTTTGACGTGTCAAAATTTCTCTCTTTGTATCATGTCAGGCGTCACTGTTTGTGCTTTGTAGCATCCTACCCATCTAATGATCTCTTGATTCTTCTTGAAAACCTATATTTTTTCAAGAAAAAAAAAATCAATTATTACACTAGTAGTACACATGAATTTGAAAGCATTTTATAGAATTTGTTTCAATACAAATTGTTCATTGGCTGATGATCTGTTTTGTCAAAGCATGATATGATAACTTTTGGATAATTTTTATACTTATAAAAAGATATTTTATACATAAGATGAAGGACCTGATATTCAGTCTATCTTGTGACTTTTTTTATCATAAGATCTTGATCTTTATTATTTCGTTGAACGTGGGCATATGCTTCATTACAGGAAGTGGAAGAGGCATTTACTTTTTGGGGCACCCCAGAAGGTGACCTGGTCCATCCTGCTGAATGCATGGAGCAATTACTTGAGAAAGTTCGGCGTCACAGAGTCAATATAGATGGCAACGTTTGTACTGTAATGGTGACAACCTTAGTTCTTGAGGTAATTATATTCCTTCATTTTATTTTGCTATTAGGCGACATGCTCACTGTAAAACATAGTTTATGATGCGACTACTGGCTGCCATGAATTGATAAAAACTATAGCAAGGCATCATTGATGAAGTTCTCTATATTAGATTTAGTCTATCAAAGATAAACGGACTTGGTGGATGTTTGGATTGAAGATATCTTTTTCTTATTTGCGAAGTTGAAAAATTAAATTAGAAGATGAAGAACATGACATTGCCCTAACACATCCTCCTAATGTTCAAGGATAATATATTCTTTGCTAAAATGCACAAAACTTTCATAAACTTTGATCACTATGCAAAAAAAACCCCATAGATTTTGAAATGTGACAAAAGGATTCTTGAACTTTTAATTTTGAGTAAATAACCATTTTTGTTAAAATTTTCATAATTTTTTTAAAAAGTTTTTTTAGCTACTATTGATTACAAGAATTGTTAATTTTAAGTTTAATCAATGTAAAATATAGCAACAATCTTAAAATTACAAAGAAACTCTGATTTTTTTAATGAAGTTCTTGACAAAAGGCTGTCATTTTCACAAAATCAAAAGTTCAGGGATCTTTCAATGCTTTTCAAAGTTGAGGGGGGGTTTGGTCATTTTAACCATGTTCTTCATCTTCTTTTTTTTGTTGCATCTTGTGATGCAATTTACGTGATAATGTGATATAGTATAGTAATGTATGAATGTGCAGGGATGGCAGAGAAAGCTTGATCCAGGGTACGATGTGATGCAGACACTGCAGACATTACTTCTTAGGGCTGATTGGGCAAAGTCTCTTTCTTACACAATTGACGGTCTAATGGCCCCTTGAGGTTGAGGTTGAGATTGAGGGATCACAATTCACAGCCTTAATCTCTCTGTTGAGTGAGGCTTCTTGCCTGAAACAATTTTGACTACATAACCCAAAAAGTTTCACACTGCTTCTAAAGACCATGCATTATGCAGCCTTAGGCTCTAGCATTCTGTTCTTTCTTTTTTCAAAGTTCTGATGAGCACCTGTATTTATCTCATCTTGATATATATATATATATCGTTTTTTTTATAGATATCAGTATATCACTGTGTACCTGAGTTTCACAGTTTACGAGAGAATTGTAGAAAGTTAGATGGAATAAAACTATGAATATTTTCTGCTATATATATATATAATATAATATTCATGAGTATGACTGATGCCTTGTAAAATATCTTGGGGGCCGTTTCGTATGTCAGGGGTAAGTAAAGGAAAGAGCAAGGGAAAGATTGTGAGGGAAAGGAAAAGTAGTTGAGGGAATGTAAAGTAGTTAAAGATTGAAAGTGTTTGGTATAAAAAGGAGGGAAAGTAAAATAGATATAGAAAGAAAATTACAATACTACTGCTGTCGCCGTCCACGGTGGTCGGCGCCGCCGTACACGGTGGCCGCCGCCGGTCACCATTAGGGGAAGAAGATGGGATGAGAGTGAGAGAGGCAAATTAGGAATTCTATCATAATTCTTTAAGTAGACTTGGATTACATCAGAAATGTGAAATAAAGAAAAATGATATATGTAATGTAAAGCCCTTTACATTGTAATCCACCTTACATAGCTCAAATTATCGTACCAAACACATGAAAGTCTTGGAATCCATGTCTTTACAATGTAATCCCCATTTCATGGGTACCAAACGGAACCTTGGTGTTTACAGTACTTCTACTGAAAAAACAATATAGCTGAATTTTTATAATGTAAAATTTCTGTTATGTAAGTCTATAATCAAAACTATAGCTGTTAATAATCATTGAGATATAGAATCAATATTTAGGAATATGCTTGTTAAATTATATTTTCTAATGTCTGGTTTTTTTAATTTCAAGGAAAAAACAATTAAAAAGGAGAATGCATAATATCCGGATAATTTTTTTTTAAATTTCCAAGAATCACAATTTTGGGATTGTAATTTTCAAGAATATGATTCTTGCAAATATTAAAAAGTTTATTTGAATGATTTAAATTATTTTTGGAATATTTACAATATTTCAAAGATTATCGCATTCATGAGTTTGGTTTAATTTACTATTTCTGGAAATGTATAATGAATTTTCAACTGTCAATCTGTCATTCAAATTTCAAAATAACAATTTTAATGAAATAAGTTGTTTAACTTTAAAATATTAATCTAATTTTCGAAGTTGATAACCTATATTCAATAGTATATATATTTAAAAAAATTGTAATTTATTAGTGTATAATAAAAAATTATAATTCTATTATAATTATAATTTGAAAGAACATTAATTATATATGTCCTGCCAAAACATTATAAATAATTAAGCGTACTTCAAAACTAAATAATATAAATTTTAAAATTTATAATAGTAATCTAATAATAATAATAATGATGATAAATAATTAATAAAGAATTGAAATAAACAAAATTTAATATATATATATATCCAAGGATTTTTTTTCTTTCTTAATTTTGGCTCAAAATGCAACGTTTAAGACTTTTTTACCTTGAAATGAAATGCAATTGATGTTTAGGCAAAATGAATTAAGAAAAACACACATTCGAACGTAAACGCAGGACGCAGTCGCATACTCACTTCTCTCACTTCTTGTTCGTCTCACTAGAACGAAATCAACTTTCAACACTCAACCAGTCAGTCACTCGTTCTCGTTCTCGTCAGGGTGGAAGAGAGTTGACACTTAACAATGGTTCAACATTTTGTGTAGCATAATATCATTGTTAAGCGTTGTTGTTTATCTCCTTCGAATCCCTTTCGCACATCATGCCTTTTCTAAAAAAAAAAAATTATAGTTTTCCAAGTCATGGTTATTTATAAATTGATAAATTTATGATTGTTGAGTTGATTGGTACCTGTTAGTTTTGAAAAATTAAAAATTACTGGATTATATTGTTGAAAGTTGAAACTTGAATTATGCATGTTCCTCTCTTATTATGGTTTGTTATGGCAAAAACATAATTTTTATATATAAAAAAATTGTCAGGATCTTATGATCCTCGATTCGATTTTACAATTCAATCTAGTTTTTAGCCCCTTCGATCTTTGTTAAGAATTCGATTTTAATAACCTTGCTTTCAGAGGCTTAAAAATATGTCGTTTTGATCTTTCAAAGACTTAACTATACATTTCAATCTTTCTAGGTTCGGGTTGTCAGTTTAGTGACCTTTCAGAGACTAAATTATTAGTTTACTCTATTATTATATTTAAAATATTTAATTATTTTATAAATACTTTTTATGTTATCAATTTGACCATAAATTTAACCAACTGAAATAATCATCTCGTGATCATATATATTTTCATAAACTCTCGAGTAACATTTAAATAGTTATTTTAGATCTCAAATAATGAGATTAGTTTCATTTTTATCTTAAAATTACTTTTTATTCTGTTTTAGTCCTTAAACTTTCACATTTATTCTACTATTAATTTAAAATATACTTTTTTTTTTCTAATTTCTATCATTATTTTTATTCTGAATAATTGAAATTGATCATTTCTCTCCGTGTCATTATAAGTATTTTGATAAAGAAAAAAACATATGCTTTTTTAATCACGAATTAGAGATAAATTAATGGTTGATTTTTCTTTTAAAGAGTAAATTTTTCCTTTTTCTTTGTCATCTTATTTATTATAATTTATAACACATATGAGAGAGAAATAATTAATCTCAATTGTTTAGATTAAAAAACGGCAAAAATCAAATATCAAATGAAATCGCATTTTGAATTAACAATGGAATAAATATAAAAATTTGAAGAACAAAACAAAACACGATATAACTTTAGAACTAAAATGAAACTGATCTTGTAATTTAAAAAACAAAATGATGCTTATTCATCTAGTTTGGAGTTGACTTGACCAAATCAATTTGAGTGTTTAAAACTTTAAATAATGCTTGCTCGAGATGAAAAATATTATAACAAAAAGTAAAAAAAAAAAAATGTTTTTTTTATCAGAAATATCTCTAAGGAAACCCAAGTTAAAACCCTTACGGCCTTACCTATAGAAACTAAACTAAAATGCCTACCACTCTAGCCAACCATAACCAACCATTTATGGTAGAACATACTACACCATCAGTTGTGTTCAAAATTTCAAATGATACATCAGTTGTAACCAAAATATCCATAGTTGAGCACAGTGATTATTCCCTTGCTGGCTTTTAAGACCTACAGGATAGCACAACCAACCCAGAATTTTAAGCTTCTCCATACCTAAAGTCAATGATCAAACTCTTTAACACTTGGTTAAGAGAAGATAAACCCTTACTGCTCAACCTTACTCAGTGAATTTCCGTTTAAGAAAATTCGATGTATAGCTAAAAATACAGTAGCACATGCTAACTGTCTGAGAAACAAGACCATATTGTTATGGCTGCTACTTAGCAACTCATACACATCCCTCTCTCAGACATGCTTCCAGTATTACCAACTTCAATTCATGTAAATGATGGAGAGCTTCATCACCAAAAAACAATGATGGAGAGCTTTATACAGACCGTAACATTTATTTTGTTTCAATATTCAAATCTAGAGCACATATATCGGTGAACAAAAGATGAATAGAAACTGAAACTTAATCAATTCGACAAGTACCTTGCTAGATCTTAAATATGAGAGAAATGATCTATACAAAAATGAAGACATAAAATAATGGCGAGAATTGAGACATGGGAGGTACAGAGGCAACATCTGGATATTTCAGCAGTTGCAATCACGTTTTGCTAGTAAGCTCTCGTATTTCTTTTATTGCCGTGCTCATGGTATTAATGGCCATTCTCTTCACCTGTTTTCATAATTGAGAAAAAGAAAAAAAGAAAAGAACTTTTGTTGATCCCATGAAATCAAGTAAAGAAGAAAGCAAGGCTGTTATTAATTAATATGTAAAAAGGAATAAAATCCTCGGAGTTCTAATCACTGTAAAAAAAACTCTCTGGATGAAAGACTCCCTAAACTTTTGGTTTTATGTAAAATAACCCCTTCATTTAAGTTTTAGTTGAAAAAAGAAAGAAATTTTTAGTTTTTTTTCCACTATTAATTACACCAATAGTTAATTTTAATTTTGGATCAATGTCAAATACAATAACAATCATAAAATTATATATTAACTTGATTTTTTTAATGAAGATTTTAACAAAAGAGGTCTTTTGTACAGAATCAAATATTTAGGGGTATTTTGTAACTTTTTGAAGTTCAGAGTTTTTTTTTATATAGTGACCAAAATACAGGGAAATTTTATGCATTTTAACCTAAATACTATTATCATAGAATTTACCTCCAGCTTGTCTACTTTTGCTTCGTGGCCCTCAGGAAGTAGACGGACTTCATCAATCAACTGGATACACTCAGTGGCATTTTCAGGCGACACAAATTCAAGAACCACATGAACACAACACTGCAGATCAATAAACAAATACTTGTCATTCATTTACACAAGTTAGGACATAATGAAGGGTTACAAAAATCAATAATGACAAAAGAAAAATCCTTTATCATCCATTGTGTGCTAAGTATCGCTACATTTTCATAGATTTTTGGAAATCATTTGCTCAAATCTGAAAACTGTACTTTTCAGGATGTTTCAAAATGTAAAATGCATGTCAACAACAAAGGATTTCCAGTTCAAGAGCGACTCAAAGTTTAGGTTTCTGCCAGTTATAGTGTACTATCTGTGATATATCTGGATAGTCACAAAACCATTACAAAAATCTAAAGAGGAAGAGGAGAGAGAGAGAGAGAGAAAAAAAACTTTTGTGACCTTAGAATTCCTGATCTGGTATGGACATCCAGCAGGAATGATGACAGCTTCTCCAACATGTTGCTCAAATGACCATGGTTCAATTTCTGGTAACAGTAAAGATTTGCCAATTTAGTTATTTAGGATAGTGACAGATGACTAAACTCAAAAGTATACTTACTAAATTCCTCCTTAAGCCTCATTTTGTGAGTATTATCAAGAAAGAAGCTCTGATCCAGAATTGGGTTGATCATCTACAAAGAAGAGACCAAATTAATCATCATCATCATGTACAGACAAAGTCCTTCTTCAAATTAGTAGTCTTATTTAAGAATTACCTGCTTTTGATAGTCATGGGTATGAGAAAATTCATTACAATGTCTTTTAAGGTATTCTGTGAGCTTTGGAACATCTTGTCTGCGAAATACGTCCCACTGGGCGCCAGAATGCTCCTCAAGCTTTTTATTACTATGATTATTATGAGTTGACAATTGAGTTCTTTGAACAGTCCCATAAATTGCAGATGGTTCAGAATCCGAATCACACTCTCCACCTCGAGAAATATTGCTGTCTGTGCACTGAGTAGCTGTTTTTGTGGCCTCAGTAGCGATGCAAGCTGTTCTATTGACTCTCCTGAAGAAGTCCATTTCTTTTCTAACCATATTCTGCAATCCTTTTTGTTCTATGTCATCAGCAGGCAATAATGAGTTTCCCTTCACACTTCCTCCCTTTATCGGCCCAGTAGTAATTTTAGAAGACTCCCTTTGACAAAGGGTTTTGTGCTTTTTTAGTAACTTTCTTATTTTGGTAAGATGTTCTGTAGAGAGAGGAACATCTGTGGTATGTGCCATGATATTAACCTGTAATTACATATGAGACAGGGTAAGGGTGCGACAACTTGTTATAACCACAAACTTCCTTAATGTTAAGCACCACAGAAAGAGGAATCAGTTGCAATTTCAAGGTGTGGACCAGCCAATATAGAAATTCAACCAAATTTGTTATATATCTCAATGCAAAACCTTCGTGTCATGTCCCATAGCCATATATATGCATTAAAGATACACATACACATTTTTATCTTTCGTTAAAAGAATCACGAGAATCTTGTCACTGTAAATAATCAATAGAGTGCTTGAAAGTAGATGTATAAGAGGAAATCCAAAGCAGCATAAAAAGGAAGGAGACATACCACATCATATGAATCATAACAGAGTTTGGTCACAGAATCAGATTGCTCATCAGAACAGCCATAGGAAATATGTACAAAAGGTCCTATGTCATGCTTTGCACCCCCTTGTGGTGAATTTGCAGCTAAATTGAGGAGACCAGACATGGGATTCATGTATTCTTGAAGCGGTAGAGCATCAATCACTTCAGCAAAATGTGTTGGAAACTGTTCTTTGAAAAGTTGGGAAGACAGCCAACCCTTCAATTTCAACATCTCATGCCAATTATTTTTTGGTGGCTGAGATCTAAGAGAACCATTAAAACAATGCCTAATGTTAATTTCCACCTGCCAGAGTACAGAACCCAAAGTTAATAACAGTATACTTTTAGGCTTGTAAAGTTAGAAGATAGTAGCATGTAACATTTTTTTTTTCAGAAGGAAAGATACCATATCATCAACTTAAAGTTTGTACTACACAATTCTTTGATCAACTGACCTCACACCAATCCAGGCATGCTTCAAGTAAGTCCTTATCATTCTCATATCTTGCAATGCTCCTTTCTAGATAAGAACAAAACATAACCAATGGATCCCAACTGTGGTTTGATTTTCTTCGGAGAACATCTCGCACCACGACAGGATGGCCTTTTCCCCAGTGCTTCTGAAAGTGATCAAAATTATCATGACTGACGTCCAAAGCTGTAGGATAAAACAAGCAATTATCATCTGAATCTTTTCTTAGAGCAGCTTCTTGCCACTGCTTATGTTTATCAACTTTATGATCGGTATCAACACAAAGTGAGCAGCTTGAATTTTTATCCAAAGTTTCAGGAATGTCATAGCAGCAAATTATTTCTTCAGCTTTAACTTCCATCTCTTTGCTCCAACTTAAGGGGAAAACATATCTCAATTCAAGAAGGCTATCACCACAACCACCAAGCTCTGTCGGTGGGCAAGATAAACTACCTGTACCATTACAATTTGTACAGTCAGGTGATGATGAAGTAGTGGTTGGATTGCCATTAGAAATGACCTTATCCAAAATGTGGTTTTCACTGGCAATGCTAGCTTTCATATTATTGGGTAGCTTGGACAAACAAGAGCCAATCTTTCCAGAGAGGCTTCCTTGACTTAATTTTCGACAGCAACTTAAACAAATGCTATATGAACAACTAGAGCAGCTTCTGTGGAGATCCAAAATCGGCATTTTACAGTGATTGCTGAGACAAGTGAAACAATAGTTGTGAAGCAGCAGTAGAAAATCATTTGAATTTCAATTTTCTAAATAGCATCAGATGAAGAGTGATTACCAGAAATTTTGTTCATTGCAACCAAACTCAACTTGCTTGATTGGAATGTCAGAAATCTTCATACCTGTCACAAAAAAAAAAGCATCTAAAATAACTATCCTAAACTCAACAAACTTGATTTAACAATAGTCAGAGACAGAAGAATAATGATTAGTACCTTTAAATTTAGCTTCTGCTTCAAGCTCAATATTCTGGTCTTGAATTAATTGTTTTAATACAGGAAGAAGCATACAGATCATATAATGGAAACACAAAATTCTGTCACTTTTAGTTTTACTACCCAAATATTCCTGTAACAATAGGTCATAAACATGTGTGTCAGCACAAGGTACAAAAGAAACACTAATTTAGCCACAAACCATTTTACTTTGATGTCAGACCTTACTTTCACTGTCGTTACATTTACTTGCCAAGCAGTCTTTACAAGAGCAAGTTCCTCGACAAACTGGACAGGCCATCTTAACTTCATTTTGAGTATCAAAATACCTAAATATTTTTCAAAATAGTGTAGATGAGCATCTCATATAAGTACCCACAATCAGTAAAGGTGCAAACAGCAGAAACAGGATGGGTAAAATCCTTGGCACTTATCCCTATTGATTGGCGTAGTATTACAAGTGCAAAGGTTACCCAAAAGCAAAGGAGCAAGGAGTAGGGAGATCAATGCGTATAATTCTTTATCAGATTAGTTGCTGCTAACCTCTGTTTCCCCTGATAAACATTAAGGAAATCTAATAATTTCACAAGGGAACATTCCTTTCATATGAAGTGTTCTGGAACTAAAGCATAAAAAAATTTCTTACTAAGCGTTTGTCTAATCAAATCATCATTCATTAATTCTAGTTCCAACATTTCCCAAAACGTGCACTACACTTGGAACACCCCGCAAAGAACAAAACAAAAAAAACTAAAATTGCTTTTCAAATGAGTTTATAATCTCATAATTTTGATAAACAAAGTGAACAAACCGTTCTTTGATGCAATCCATGCAGAAGAATTCTTTTTGACAGCTCGAACACTTAATGAGATTCCAAGAATCGCTTTTCTGGCACCGGTGGCACTTCTTTCTCCTACACTTCTTCAAGTTTGGCCCTAACGGCACCACCTATATAAAAACAAGCAATTCACTCAAATAGCAAAACATATAAATGATCAAACAAACCTCAAAGCATTAGAACAAGTATAAAACCCACCTGCAACTTGCCAGCAGGAACTCTATCAACATTCTTGGACCTGAAGTAACGTGGCGTGATAGCTTTATACTCTACTCCTACTTTAACATCACAACGAAAACCCACATTGCCATGATCATGTGGTGTTGATGATGCTGGAGAAATCGCCATCACACCATTGGGCAATTCTCTAGTCAACTCTGCCTCAGTGTAATGACACTCATCTACCTCTTCAATAATCTCCTCCTCCTCATCACGCTTCTTCTTCCTCTTCCCTTTCTGCTTCATCTTCCTGCTCTTTTCAACTTCCCTTTTCAGCGCCATCCTAATCAAGTCCAACATCAAATCGGCATGCTTCATCGACGACTTCCTCTTCGCAGGACGTGCATTATTATTATTATCCACCAATGCCTCTGAAGAATCCGATGATTTCCGCCTCTTTTTCATCCTCTTCGTCACTTTCCCCACTTTCCGTGCCCTAATTTCAACATTCTCAAGAACAACATCGTCGTTGCTCTTATTATCATCATTATTCCCGTTCTTTCGCTTCCTTAAAAGTTTCAGCGAGTCTGGTACCTTCTCTTTGTATTGTCGATGACGGCCTTGGAGATAGTGAATCTGACAAAGCCTCAGATTATCCATGACTCTCCGGCGACACCGCCATTGTCGGCCGTCGGTTCGGCTGCAACGAAGATGGTCCGGCAAAACCTCTTCTTCTTCCTTCACCATTGATGATACCTGTAGTATTCCCGGAAAATTTCAATCTCTCTTTTTCACCGATTGAAATTTTCTCGGGAAAATTCGCCGAGAAAAGAGCGAGAAAACGCCTTTTATTTTTTTTTCTGCAGAGAGCGCAGAGAGGAATAGCAAAACGAAGGGTTTTCAGAAGCCCCAAGGAGTGTATTGTATTTATTGGAAGGAACAGTGCCTTCAGTTTCTCAAAAAAAATGGCATATTCTTGTAATTACTTGCAAAGAGAGAGTCCTATTTTAGTCTCACAATCTTCAACATAGGACATTGATAAATGATAATGATATTATCATCACAGATCATAGGAGATCATCAGATCCTGACTCCTCAAAACCCTCAAAAACTGATCTTATCTGTGTCATTTGATGATAAGACTGCAAACCCAAGCCCTTCTGTCAAAAAATTTATGGACTCAAGTCCTTTTTTCACTAATTTGGGCCTCTTTGGACCCGGCCTCGGCCCCGGGTCAAGGCCAGATCTCACGCGGTAACGCGTCTGCATTTATTTGTTTTACAGTTTAAGTAAGAACTTAATTAATCCGCGTGGTATACAAAACGCGTCGGATCCAAATTATTAACTATGGAATTGTTTTGACTAGTCTAAGATTGGATTTCCCTTTATTGGAGTTTCTTGGGCTGAAATCAACCATGTTTTGGAGTGTCATGAAATTTAGTATTTTAATTTTATTTGTGATTTTAGTATCTTGGTTTTGGGTTTGATCCTTGAATGTCCAATGTAGCCAAAAATGTTTTCTGATATATATATATGTTTTCTGTCTTGTATGATTTTGATTAGTCCATGGCTGATTTTGGTATATATTTTACTGATATATTGTGCTGTGGTATGAAGTTCTGTGGTTATGAAATTGCTTCCTTGTCAAGTAAACAATCTATCAGAATCAATTTGCTTAATTTTCTAATTTTCTGGTGTATTATTTTGTTTGGGGAATAAATAGGAAGAGTTTCTATCAATCTGAGTAGGTTTTGTGGCTTACATGCGTTAAGTATAATTAAAGGATCAATTAATGTTGTTTTTGGGCTTGTAAATCCTTTAACTGCTGTTTAGTGAAAGCCCAAATTTTTCTAGTCTCTTCATAGTCCTTATTATCTTTTTTGTTTTTATTTATTTTTTGTTGATCTTTAAGTATTTGGTCATGAGAGATTATAATGTTGCTAATTCTGACAATGAAAAAGAGAAAATGTGATAATTCATTCATATTGCATATGGGAAACCTGTGAATTGGAGCAGCTCATCTGTCAATTGTCAAACTTTACAAATTTCATGACACTCCAAAACATGGTTAAATAATCTATGGACTCAAGTTCCTTTTCACTAATATGGGCCTGTTTTGGACCCGGCCTCGGCCCCTGTATCACGTGGTAACACGTCAGCATTTATTTGTTTTACAATTTAGCCTCATAGTATCACGTGGTAACGCGTCTGTATCTATTTGTTTTACAATTTAGCTCCTTCTATCACACGGTAACGCATCTGCATTTATTTGTTTTACAGTTTAGGTAAGGACTTAATGTCAAATTAATCCACACCAGAGACATGCCACGTCGGTTCGGAATTATTAATTATGGCATTGTTTTGAATAGTCTTTCAAGATTAGATTTCCCTTTCTTGGGTTGAAATAAATCATGTTTTGCAGTGTCATGAAATTTAGCATTTAGTAGTGATTTTAGTCTCATAGTTTTGTATGTGCTCCTTGAATGTTCAATGCAGCCAACAATATTTTCTGACATATATGTTTTCTGTCTTCACTGAATTTTATTTTTCCATTGCAGATTTTCTGATGTGTTTTGCTATTGCTTCCTTGTCAAGTAAACAATTTATGACAATTAATTTTCCTAGTTTTCTAATTTTCTGCTGTATTATTTTGTTTGGAAAATAAATAGGTAGGGTATTTGTATAAATCTGAGTAGTTTTTGTGGTTTGCTTACATGCGTTAAGTATAATTAGAGGATCAGTAAATTTGGTTTTTGGGCTTGGAAATCCTTTAACTGCTGTTCCGTGAAAGCCCATTTTCCTAATATCTTCATAATCCTAAATTCCTAATTATCTTTTTTTGGGGTCTTTGATATTTCTTTATTCGGGTCATGAGAGATTAAAATGTTACTAATTCTGATAATGAAAAAGAGAAGGCATGATTATTCATTCATTAATATAATGCATATGGGAAACCTGTGAAATGCAGTTGTTCATCTGTCAATTATCAAACTTTAATTTGCAATATGTATATCAGTATATGAAATGAATAATAGAGAAATTAAAGGTGAAATAAAACTAGCACATATTTAGAATTATGTAGTCTATTATTGTTTAATCTGTAATTTTTAATTAATCTAACAGTTTCTCACAGAAATTTGGAGTCCATAAAGTGGCTTCTTTGAGGTTTGTAGTAAAGTACCATTTATGTATAATTGTCATCAAGCTTAACTTCTGAATGTTGATATATAATGTTTGAAAACTGGATTTCTTTTTTTTTTTTGGCCCAAAAACAAACTGGGTTTATCAGAAGCACTTAAATATAAGTACTTTTTGTCTCTCTTTTGTGTTTTAATTAAACAGTTTTGTTATCATGATTATTTTTTGAAATTAATTAGTTCAGTTTTAATGTCACAGTTCCACTGATGCTGAAGAATAAGAGAGGCCATATATTGTGAGAGTAAATTAATAATTTGGTCTTTGAAAAGATTACTGATCTAACAATTTCAATTTGAACTCTGAAAGATTAAAATATACAATTTAATTTATAAAATATCAAAATAATAAATTATTAATCTTTCGTGAATTAAACTTTGTATTTGATCATTCTTTCAAACATGAGTTATTAACTTGTTGATCTTTTATTAATTCACTATATATATCTATACTATATTATATGGCTCCACCCCTTATGGTTGGTCAAAAATAGTGAATTAAAAAATTAAAAAAGAAAAAAAAAATCACCCACTCTCTCCCACTCACTCTCCCCACTTCTTTAAAAAAATAAATGAATTAAAAAAATAAAAAAAAACAATTAAAAATTAAAAATGCCACCACTCTCTCCCCACTCACTCTCCCCATATGAGGTAATTTCAAATTGGTCCTAAATATTTTATAATTTCTCAAATTGGTCCCAAACTTACTCTTTTATCAATATAAAAATTTAATATAATCTTCAACTTTAAATCAATTCAAACGTTACATGCATATTGGCGTGCCCGTTAGGGCA
>QANZ01047585.1:46775-70050 GCA_003254925.1 Chamaecrista fasciculata
TTTTTTTTTTTCCAGTTTTCCAACTGCTGACGTGGCACGTCACGTCAGCAGTTAACGACTTCAGGGACCAATTTGACTAACGTTACAAAATTCGGGGACCTATTTGTCAATTTCCATAAATCAGGGACCAATCTGTCAGCGACCCAATAATTCAGGAACCAATTTGGAAGTTTACTCCTAATATAATAGTCCCTTGACTTTAGTTACCGTTTCAAATTGATTACTTAAAATTTATTGGCCAAAAAAAAAAATTGATTACTTAAATCTGAATGGTGTCAACATAATTTTTTGTTGACTTTAATTTAACCGAACTGATGTTGTTAAAGTTCAGATGACTTAACAATATTTACTTGCAGGAAGCGCACAATTATAATTATTCCAAGTTGATTTTGGGTATGGATTTGGTAATCTCTAGCATGTATGAGTTATTCCTCTTCCTTCTCATTGTCTACAGGGCTGGTGTTTGTTACTCTCCGGCAATCTGGATGGCTAGGAATCAATTTATTTTTGAAGGAATTATTGCCGATCCGATTTGTACCATCCAGAGTGCGTCTACTTTCTGGAATGCTTACACTTCGGCGCTCCACCAGAAAGGGTTTATGTATGCTGTTCGGTAAAAGGACTAACCATGACTCGGTAAATCGACAACTCTTTGTTTGCTCCGTCCTTCGAAATATTGTGGTACATCAGGCGGACAAGTTCAACTCCAGGGTCATTCTCGCCTCCAATAAACCGGGCACATTGCATTACGCCCTGAATTTGGACAGAGCCAAAGCTCTTCTCCTTCCTGTTATTAAAGATATACGGGTGTCGCTACAGGGAGGATTTAGGATCGCAAAACATGCTCTCACGCAGAAGGATTTCTACAAGCGTTTTATGTCCATGGCGCCTTCCCCTACTATTATATTAGGTTTAGATTCGTTTGTTTCCCTTTGATCTTCTGTGCATGTTATAAAAAAAACAAATAGCATGTATGAATGAATTATATCAGATTAAAAGTGAAGCTCAGTAGTTACTAGTTAGTAGCATAATAAAATGAGGGTCAAATAGTTATTTTACTCGAACTATGTAGTTAGTTTCATTTCGGTCCTAAAACTCTTTTTTGTTTTGTTTTGGTCCTAAAACTTTTACATCGATTTCATCTCTAGTGTAAAATGTAATTTTGTTTAGTTTCTGTCATTAATTGTTTCTAACCTATACAGTTAAAATAACTATTTTTCTCTTATATTTGTCATAATAAGTGATTAGTTATAGCAAAAAGAGAAAGAAAAAAATTTCACTTTTGAAAGAAAAATCAACTACTAATTTTACTTTCAATTTGTGATTAAAAATGGATTTCATATTTTTCTCCCTTTATCAATCAACTCACTTATTATGATTTATGACATATATAAAAGAGATATAATCCATCTCAACTGTCCAGATTAGAAATAACGTCAGATACTAAACAAAATCACATTTTAGGGACCAAAATGAAATAAATGTAAAATTTTGGGATCAAAATAGAATAGAAATAATTTTAGGACGGAAATAAAATTGATCCCATAATTTGAGGATCAAAATGGAATTTTGACGTAAAATGAAAAGAAAAGTAGAAGAAACTTGCAACGTTAATTAGTTGATCTCTCTCCAATCAATTTTAGTCCTTCGCTCACTCTTAATTTCTCTTCCTCGTTCTTTTCATTAGAGATTTGTCATTTGTACGTTATATTGTAAGGTCCATTAGCACACATGTTATATTCGCAGTGAGTTTCACAGGCACTGCAAAAATTGTAGCATTATACATGAAATATTCAATCACAAAGTACACAATCACGCACATGATGGTATATAGTTTAAAATTTGGATTCCTGTAACGCATTATAGGTATAACGCTGAGAGAATAAAGAATAGGTAGAAAGAGAAAGTGCTTGCGCGACCCACACTTCTGACACTTTCTCGCTCGGCACTACACCCATAATAGTTTGGCCATATAAATATATATTGTGAAAAAAAGTTACTAGAGAAAATAATTGTGCAATTAGATCCAATATTATTTTTGTTGTTGTTGAAAATATTAACGACGGATTATATGTGAGTAATAACAATTAATATTAATTAGTAGAAAAGAAAACTCAAATAACAAATCTTAATTCAGATTGAAAAAAACAGTGAGGCCTCTTATTAATTAATTATATCAAAAGAAGTTAATCAAAAGATAAAATTCACCAAAATATAAAATTTTGATAACAAAAGAAATAAATATTGAAGACAAAATTAAATAATGATTAAAATTTGAGAACAAAAACAACATTTTTGCCAGAAACAAAAAAAAAGAAAAAAACAATCCACAAATACATGGCCCATTAGTCGTAGGCCCAACACTAACATGAGTTGCTCCAAATTTAATTAACTTCAACATGGCTTAGATATTTGATAAAAAAAAAAAACATGGCTTAGATATATAATTATTAATAATATAACATTAATCGTATACCAAACAAATAATTGGGGAAAGTATACCAGACAAATAATTAGGGTAAGTAAGCGTTAGAACTTAGAAGTTTGTCCATATTACGTCAGGATTTGCCGATTTGACTTCTTTCTTCACATGCTTTCCTTGGAGTTTTAAGAAGTAAATTTAAGGCCAAAGTGCAATATTGGTCCTATAACTTTGCATGAGTTCCCAAATCAGTCCTATAAGTTTTTTCGTCTCAGATTTGGTCCCATAAGTTTGAAAAATTCTCACCGTTAGTCCTATCAATATTTCCGTTAAATTTTTTCCGTTAATGCTGATGTGGCATGATGACTGGGATATTGATGTGGCAAGTTTAGATGATGTGGATAAAAAAGGACTATTATGCAAAAACTAATAACATTTTAACAAGGACTACTATGCTACGCGTCGTTTTGCTCCCTCCCGCCAAAGATTCATTGCAACCTTTTCATCTTCATTCTTCTAACTTTTGAGACTCTACCTCACTCAAAGTCCATGAGTCTCTTTCATCTCCAACAACAACGCTCGAGGGTTAGGGTTTCTAGGTTTTGAAATTTCTAAACGTTTATCTCGACATAGCCTCGTCGTGAACCAGCGCCGGAGAAGTTGTCGGAAACAGAGACACCGTCGTCGGAAACAGAGACATCGTCGTCGGAGCCATTATTGAGGTATGTATTCCTATGATGCTAGAGATGGATGCTAGAGATGGATGCTATATGGGTCTTGAAATCTGACAACAAATGGACCAAGGTCAATAAGAACAAATAGCATCATCAATTTTTTTCTTTTCTTTTTCCTTTTTTTCTCTCCCCTCTAGTTGTGGTCGTGGCTGCAATCAAAATATCAAATCAATGAAAGGAATATTGGGCAAGAACAAACAAGAAAGACAAATAATAAGATGGAAAAGAAAAGCCTTGCCTTCAAGAAATGAAGTAATTAACAAACATATTTTCATCTCCTCAATGCTAAGGGGAGTAGATTTTTGTGAAGTTTTCTTAATTACACGCTTAATTGTCACTAAATACCTGCTTATCATATTCTTATTAGAGAATGTGAAGTTTAGACTTTAGACTTACTGCATCTTGAATTCTTGATCAGTGGGAGTGAGTGAAAGTTGAAAGCTCTGGCTTGAATATTTTATGGTTCAATACCCATATGATATTATGAATTTCAAAATATAATCTTTTGAAACCGAGCGAAAATGAGAGAGAATTGAAGTCTAAAATACACAAAAAGAAACGCACCGTTTTAAGGTTTTTTTTCATGAGGCAAATTTGATTGGAGGAGGAATAGCTAGGCCAACGAACGAGGTTTCTCTGATTTCTCACATTATCTCTTTATCTTTGCCAGACATTATATTCTATGTTGTGTTTGATGAAGTAGGCACAAAAACGAAGGAAGCTTGAGAAAATTCACAATGTTCACTGCAAGCCAGATTTCCAGAATGGCTTCCATTGACTTCCATTGCTCTTCAATGGCTCTTCCCACTTGTTTAAAGTGAGCTTTCATCATCACACTTTTTTCAAATACTTTACCAGAAACATTGGGAAATATATATATATGCTAATCATGCATGTGGATTCTGAATCGTCGGAGCCATTATTGAGCCAAAAAGTATAGAAAGATTTTGGAGGTGTGATATAGGAGGAGAACTTGAAGATGAAGAAGAAAGATGAGAACTTGAAGAAGAAGAAGAGGAGTGATATAGGATATAGCGAGAAGAAAGATCGAAGAAGTTGAGAGAGTGATTTTAACATAGTCCTCCGTCAAATTCACTAAATACATCCACAATATTAATATTTGTTGCAGTATGGTCCCATTTCAATCCACTTTGCCACTTCAATATCCCAGTCATCATGCCACATCAGCATTAACGGAAAAAATTTGACGGAAATATTGATAGGACTAACGGTGAGAATTTTTCAAACTTATAGGACCAAATCTGAGACGAAAAAACTTATAGGACTGATTTGGGAACTCATGCAAAGTTATAGGACCAATATTGCACTTTGGCCTAAATTTAATTATAAAACTTAATGGTTCTCAAGATTACATGTCTAAAGCAAAGATAAACTAATTGAAAAGAAAAGCAATTATTTACAATATATATCCATCCACTTCGTATTTCTATTAAAACTGTTGACCTTTTCCTATAAGCCACAACCAATCAAGAGAAACCCCTGCAAATATACCCATCAACAGAAATAGAACAAGCAGATTGCCCAATGCATTTTGCTCTGGACCCTGCAAAACCACATAAAGAAAAACATAAGTTATTGAAATATTGAACCATTTAAAATGTTATCAGTATTGCAAATTATTATTTTAATGAATTAATTATTTATTCATTAAAAAAATAAAATCATAAAATATAATATTCTCAAATATACAATCACCTACCTTGTAGCCTCGTGGTGCCACAGTGAGTACACAAACAGTGAGATAGCCATTGGTGAGTCCCAAGAAGGAAACAAGAAAGATCATCCATCCTTGGTCTCCATATTTTGCTGTGAAGTAAAATGCAGGGATCAGCAAGAACCGAGAGAGAATCGCTATTAATATCCATTTTCTGGATTCTAACTTCATGCATTTGATTAGAGGAATGTATCTGGCTATCAGATCCAATATGTTGTACATTGCAATCAGAACAATGGAGTACCTAACATACACGTTCAACACACACATGAGAAATCCATTAATTTGAAAGTGGATTCAAAATCAAAGATACTTCTTGAGCTAGCTCCTACCATGATCCTAGCTTGTGTGATCCAGTATTTTCATACAAGAATCCAGGAAAAATTGACAGTGTCAGCACATATATCAGAAACAAGTCAGCTGCATAATCAATGTTCTCAAGCAGCAATTGCTTATTGCTCAATCGCTTTTCTTGATTAGCATCAAACCCAACCTGTATGTACAAAATTCCAAAATCATACACGAGAAAGAAAGAAGGAAAACTTTTCATCGAACGCATTAAAATAGAGTATATCAACAATTTGGTCCTTGAAACATAATTTTTAGGCCCATGTAGAGTTATGATTCCAGGGACTAAACAGGAAAAGGATGTAGTTTTAGGAACCAAATTGCTAAAATAGTTATGGTCTATGCATGATCAGTTAGATTTAAAGGTTATGTATAGTACTTGCTGGTTTGTCTCGGCTACAACAATGCCAGCAGCAGCAAGGTCAGCAGAAACTGTTTTCGATCCTTCTGAGGCTGCCTTTGAACGGTAATACTTTACTATAGATAAATTGGGGAAGTAAAATGCGTAGAGAATAACGCATATAAACTCAAAGAATGTTGATATTGCAAAGAATAGCACTGCAAAATCAGAAAATAACAATTGTTATTCATGAAATAAAAGCTTCATGAGTTATAAAACTAAACACATATCAGACATAGTATGATTCTATACTTAAGAGATTAGTATTATATTATATCAAACTAGGATAATCTAGTTAACTGATAGAACAGGGCAGGTAAGAATGAAAATGTTTATTCACAGAAAATAACAAAATAGAGTAACATACTTGCCCCTTTGCGTAGTCCATTATGAGACTTCTCAAAAGCTATTCTGGTAAGAAATCTCAATGTAGAGGAAAGAACGCCTGAGGCTGCTATACCAGCGAAGAAGGACTACAAAATGAACTTATGTGAATTAGGTCACAAAGATGGAACAAGCCCACAAAGGCTCTTTGGTTAACAAGAATTTGAAAAGGATGAAGCACAGAAAGAAACATCAAAGCTACAAGAAACACGAAAACAACACTGACACAGACACAAACCCAACTTATTTTTCAAAGGACCAAACTCATATAAAGGTCCTTTTGTTTTTTACTATAACATTCACAGAAGAGAGAAAATACAAATAAAGCTAAAGATTTAACGAAAGAAAAACCAACTTGCATAAGCTCGGGACGCATGAATGACAATTCTCCAACCATGCCACCTTGGACATGAGCATCTGCAATTCCAAAACAAGCAGAAATCGCACATAATCCAAGGTAAGCTCCAATTCCACCTCTCCCTAATGTTGCTAGATCCAACTGCACCAGTCACACAAATTTCTCTGGAATTTGTTATTTCTGAAGCAGAACCAACCAACCATAACATACCAAATATTACTGCAAATTAAAAGAACTGAAAACTAAGAAAAGCTATAATACTTACTACGAGTACTAAGAAAGTGCTAACAGTGAAAAGAATGTATCCGGATAAATTCCGCAACCTAGTGTTGATTTTGGACTCATAGTACGCCAGAATAGCCATAGTTGCAAGTGCAAATGGCTGGTAAACCAGTGTAAGTACCCTTGAAGGGTGGTATTTCTTCACAGCACAACGCAAAATCGTTAGAATCATTAATCCAAAAGGGAAATTTCTTAAGCATGGAAAATACATATATTTTTTACTGCAGAATCTCTCTTACAAAATCAAATAACTAAGCACATATGCCTGATATAATAGATATCTGTTGTAAAAAGTTAGATCCTCTGTAATTCACTCCTCTCAATTTCTCTGTAATTCAGAGAGAGATTGGAACGAAACTGTTTGCTTCACTCTAATCTCTCTCCTAATGATAGAGAAATCCAGAGACCAGAGAATCCGGCTTGCTGTTGGAACTGGGAGAGTGTGAACTTTGTTTTTCTTCATAAAATAACCAATATTTCTGAACATTGAAGAAGATAAATTTACTCACTGGGAACAACTTGTAGTAGTAATCTCCTATTGTCAACATGCTGTTCCAAGCAACAAGAGACCCAAGACCCAGAATGAAGCAAACAATCGTGGCTTGGAATTTTCCCTGCTTGAAACAATAATAATCAATTGGATTTCAAATATTTCAGGGTTCAGTGAAACAGAGAATTACAACATACCTCTTGCTTTCTTTGAGCCACAACTTCCTCAGAAATAGCCATGGCTAATCCAGTACTGAAAGAGAGAAACAAAAAGGATTCCTACTTAAACTTCCTTGATTAATGAAAGCAGAAAAAAAGAGTAAAGAAAATTTAAAAGGAGCACAAACCCCACATCACATACCTTTATGCAGAAATCGAAGACCCACACTCCTGCTTTCAAACTGCAAGTTGAAACTAAGCAAAATTGACAAAACGTGAGGAATTGCGAGAATATGAAAATCCAAAAGTCAAATAAATGCGACGAAGAAGAAAGACAAGATACGTGTCAAATCAAACGGCGGACATGGAAGTATGCAAAATCGAGCGAAATCGCGTTTATACGCTTCATTTAGTAATTCAATGCCATTTATTGCGAGCGATACTGTGGCCAGTTGGCGATAGAGACACTGAAACAAATTGCGGCATTACTGAATACGAAGGAATCAAAATGGGAAAAATGGAAGTAATTAAGGGTAGCTTTGAATGCGATTCACAGTTTTGCGAAATTCTTAGGGATTCGATTCGGGAAAAGATCTCGAGAGTGACGTGATGAGGTTGAAGAATCAAAAATAAAAAAAGAGGTCAAATTTTTCTCTTGAGAGTAAAAGATTCAGAGAACAGATAAATTTCGCTTTCGGTTGTATTTTTTTTAGGCTATGCCTACGGTTTTATATACTAGAAATCTTTTTCGTTTTTTTTTTGAAAAGTATCTTTATACTAGAGATCTTATCTCAAAGTCAAACCACATTATAATATTTTAAAACAGTTTGAAATTTTGAATTTACTTTAGACTAAACTAATTTTAATAACTGATTTATTAACTCTATGATCTGAATTAAAAAAAACTTTCAACAACTTCAAATGAAAAAATTATTATTAAAATAAAATAAAAATATATTACAAAAAAATAAATTCTTATTAAAAATATTAAAAATTACTTTTAAAAATTTAAAATTCTAATAATTATTAAAATTAAATCAGTTTGTTTAAATGATTTAATAAATTATAATATGATTTTAGTCCAAAATCTAAAATAATTCTGTTTGTTTCAGATTAGATTATAATCAAATTATAATCTACAAAAATCTCATATCTTAAAATACTCAATTACTATTATACTTCTATTAACATACTTATAATTACCTACATTTCAATATATGTTCAAATATACCCAAAGGACATTTTAGTCCTTTTATATCACCCCTCATTTATTACACCTAAAACAATTTTTCTCCATCACATCACTCTTCACCAATTCTCTTTAATTTTTTTCTAAATTATTATAATTAACTTTTTACTTTTAATTAGTTTTAATATTTAATAAAATAATAATAATTTATTATTTAGTTAAATATTAATTAATATTATATTTTTTATTATTAAAAATAAATTCTATCCCTCTTATTTAAAAAGTTAAAGGGTCATTTTGGTCCTAAATGTATGCCCTAATGTTCATTTTGGTCCATTATGTTTCAAAATGTTCAAATTAGTCCTAAATGTTTGCAAAATGATTCATTTTGGTCCTAAATATTAGTAAAATGTTTCATTTTAATCCCAAACTATTGAATTTGGTCATATTTATCTCGTCTTTCATTTCAAATTCAAAGGACTTGTTAAGCGGAACTCATAGCTCTAAATTCGTCACATTCGAATTTGAAACTAGAGAGATATGATCAGCATTACTTGTTTGATCATGAAACAAGCGGCCTACTTTTAGGACCGATTTGACCTCGTTTGTTGACGCCCCAACCGGATAGAGAATGTACTCTTCGAGAACAATACGTAGCTCTAAATTCATCACGTTTGAACTTGAAACAAGTCATATTCAATAGTTTAGGACCAAAATGAAACATTTTACAAATATTTATGACCATTTTGAACATTTTAAAACATAACAGACCAAAATGAACATTAAGACATACATTTAGGACCAAAATGACCCTTTAACCTATTTAAAAATTTGATTTTAAATAACAATTCATCACTATTTTGGAATAACTTGGTATGTTTTCAACTTTTGTTTTCTCTATTAGGGACTGATGTGTTAACTCAGTAAAAATTAAATGGCTCAAAAGTCAAATTTTTTTGTCTGAAATTTATTTTCACGAAATTAAATAATTATAGTCTTAATGTAGAGAGAAAAACAGATGGACACTGACTGTTATATTAACCCAAGGACCAAATCGTTCACGATTTTAACGTCACATGAACCAACCAACTCGTACTTTTTAAGTGGATGATTCGTTCAGTCCATACAGAATGAAGAATCAAAAAGTAAGTGTCATCATAAAGAATTATTTGGGCAATATACGATAATTATAATTATAGTATGTATAGTTATCAAGTGGAATAATCTATCAAAATAATCTAGAAAAAGTTCCTAATTGGAGCTTTTAAAAAAATCTGATTATTACAAATCCCAATTGCAAAAAACTTCACAAAACAAAAATCTACTTTTCAAATTTTTTATCCAAACAACTCAAATTATTCACAAAATCTAACAATTCAAAAAGTAATATTCTATTCCAATTTTATCCCTATACAATATATCAATTTACATACCCTTCTATCTATCAAACCTAATCATTACATACCCATTTAAAAATTTCACACCCTAAAGTTCTCCTTTTTCAAAAACTCATCCAAACATTATTGGATTATAATCCAATCAGATTATAATTTGATAGATCATTTAAAAGAACTAACCCTTAAAATAAAAGCTCTCTGTTTCACTTTGAATTTAAAATTATTTATGATATAGTGCATGGATAGTTTCTTTAAAATTAAAATATTTGTATGGTTTAAAATATTTATGAACAAATGTTGACCTAGTTGGTAAGGAGTCAACTCATAACCCACAACATTGTGAGTTCGAATCCCGCTGTCTATGTAAGACCTTTGTTAGTAGGCGATCTGTAAGTACCACTGTAAGCACTCAGAGCCTGGAGGCATGCCTTACCTTGGTGAACCCTTAGAACCCAACTCACTTCAACTTTTTTTTTTTAACAAAAAAGAAATATTTGTATGGTTTAAACACTTAATATAAAAAAAGCTCTCAGTGTCACTTTGAATTCAAAATTGTTTATGATATAGTGCATGCATTGCATAGTTTCTTTATATACATATAAATCAATCGATCACCTTTATAGAGATTGATAAACTTGCCATATATATATACACTAGTCTAATCCCATGTGATCGTGGGATTTTTTTTTATATTAATAATATAATAAGATATATTATGTATTTCAATTTTCAACAATTTTTTTATTTATCCATATGAGTTACGCACATTCCAAGCACGATTTTGAGACTTGTACAATCAATTACAATTAGCCAGTGCGACATATGATGTCAAATATATATATATTTTAAACAAAATGATCCAAAAATCAAACTAAAATCGTGCTTGAGGAACACAATTTTCATTGGTCAGCGTGCTCCCTGCAGCAGCTTTTTATTTTATTTTTTTCTTTACTTTGTGACAGTTTTAAACTGTTGCTGATCTATTTTTTAATATATTTTATTTTTTGCAGTGGTTCAAAGTTCAAATCGCTGCCAATTCTATTTTCATCAAAACATAATTAAATTTTGTTCACTTAAATTTTTTTAAAGTATTATTAATTATAAGATATATTTTTTAAAAACATAACAATAAATAATTAAAAAATTAATTGTCATATTTTTCATAAATATTATTTCAAGGTTTTTTTTTTATCTTTTTAATGCTAATTTATTAGTCTTAGTTAAACAAAATATAAATTTTCACTTATTATTAGTATATAATATATAATTGTTTTTATATTTAGATTACTAATTCATTTATTAAAATGTATTATCTTTTTGATATTTGCATAATGAATGAGTATATTAAGATAAATTTATATAATAAAAAATTATTTAAATCACTCGGTGCTATGAAGCATTGGTTGATTAGCTGACACAAGCCCAAAATATTGTATAGTAAACATGTGCCCCATTTGTGGTAAATTAAAAATTTCTTTGAATCAATTTTTTAATTTTTTTTATTAAGTTTTAAAAAGTATATCTTATAACTAATAGTAATTTAAATTTTTTTAAGTGAACAAAATTTAATTGTGTTTTTATAAAAATATAAATGGGTCAATGACCCATTTGTGACCCAACCATTTACAACCCAACCCAACCATTTGCCACCCGTACAAGTGATTGAAATATTGAACCATTTATAATATTATCATAATTGCAAATTATTCTTGTAATGACTGACCTTGTAGCCTCGTGGTGCCACAGTGAGTACACACAGTGAGATAGCCAGTGGTGATTCCCAAGAAGGAAACAAGAAAGATCATCCATCCTTGGTCTCCATATTTTGCTGTGAAGTAAAATGCAGGGATCAACAAGAACCGAGACAGAATCGCTATTAAAATCCATTTTCTGGATTCTAACTTCACGCATTTGATTAGAGGAATGTATGTGGCTATCAGTTCCGATATGTTGTACACTGCAATCAGGACAATGGAGTACCTAACAATAACATACACTTGTTCAGCACACATAAGAAATTCATTAAGTTGATAGTGGATTCAAAATCAAAGATATATAGTTCTTGAGCTCCTACCATGATCCTAGCTTGTGTGATCCAGTATTTTCATACAAGAATCCAGGAAAAATTGACAGTGTCAGCACATATATCAAAAACAAGTCTGCTGCATAATCAATGTTCTCAACCAGCAATTGCTTATTGCTCAATCGCTTTTCTTGATTTGCATCTAACCCGACCTGTATGTACAAATTCCAAAATCATACACCAGAAAGAAAGGAGAAAAACTTCATTAAACGCATGCATTAAAATAGAGCATATCAACAATTTGGTCCTTGAAACAAATTTTGTAGAGTTATAAATCCAGGGACTAAATTAGGAACCAAATTGCTAATATAGTTATAGTCTATATATGCAGTATCACTTAGATTTAAAGGTTATGTATAGTACTTGCTGGTTTGTCTCGGCTCCAACAATGCCAGCAGCAGCAAGGTCAGCAGAAACTGTTTTCAATCCTTCTGAGGCTGCCTTTGAACGGTAATACTTTACTATAGACAATTTGGGAAATCTATTGTTGTTAATTAAACTGAATACATTTTTAGTTAAACTTCGTAGTTTCTTTGAAATGAACTCAAATCATTTAGTGATTGATATAGTCCAATTCATAAACAAGCAAGGCTATTAATATATCAAACTTCAAAAGCCATTATGCTAAAATCTTTAAAATCCAATCATTTAGGGTTTAAGGTTTAAGGACTAAATTGGAATGTTTGAAAGAGTTTTGGGACATTTTACAATTTTATTTTGAGAATTTAGGACTAAAATGAATGAAGATGATGAAAAAAGGGGGAATTGAGAATAATGGAATAAAAATGGGTCAAGGACCTAATTGTTGAACTTAGACTTTTTTTAGGGTTTAGGGTTTTTAATATTTTTAAGGACTAAATTGGAATGTTTGAAAGAGTTTTGGGACATTTTACAATTTTATTTTGAGGATTTGGGACTAAAATGAATGAAGATAATGAAAAAAAGGGGGAATTAAGAATAATGGAATAAAAATGGGTCAGGGACCTAAAAGTGCAATGGCGAAATGCTGAGGAGTCGCTATTTTATGACGTGACAACTTTTTTTTTTGTTTTATTGAACATAACGGGTGCTGACGTGGACATAATGAGACACGTCAATGCATAACGAGACACATCAGCGTCCGTTATGGCCACGTCAACTTTTTTGTAACGACAATATGACAGAAGGGACCAATTAGTTAGGCATTTCAAAAATTCGGGGACTGGCTTGTACATTGAGTAAAATTCAGGGACCTATCTGCCGGTGCGTCCAAATTTCAGGGACCAGCTTGCTAGTTTACTCATAACTTAATTATAAGAGAACATATTTATAAACAAGATGACTTATTGGAGTAACATCGTGAACTCCCTGGTGCATTATATACAATCTTCGAGCCAACATATACAAAAGGATTTTGGAAAATCATGAAAAATACGGTAAACAAAATTATTTTAAGGCCACTAATTATTCTTGAGATGTTAAATATCCTACATAAAATCACGCATGATTCTCAAAGAAGGATAGATCTAATATGATTTTTGTCACATATATACACTATATTAGTGCATTCTCTTAACATTATATTTTTTTAAAAAATAGAAATAGGAATCGCAAAAATGAAAGATCTTTGCTATTTAGAAGGCAAGACTACTATTTGTTCTGATTACTTTGATATATATGACCATCAAACTGAAGCTGCATATGAGATTGCTGCAAAAGATTGCTTTAATGGAACTACTTGCTCTCTTTACACCCTTTTTGAGTTGGCCAAGGCACCCATTAATTCCCATGGATCTTAGCCGTAAAATGTACAACAATATTATAAAATTTCTGTGTAAGCAATTTTACATATTACTATTTCGTCAAAACCTCAAATTGGTCCCCATGTATGGGGTGGGTTTCAAATTGATCCTTTATGTTTCATTTTTTTAATTCAAATTGGTCCTTCATATTTTTATAATTTCTCAAATTGATCCTAAAAATATTAATTATGGTCATATTTCTCTCCGCTTCAAAGCTCAAATGCGACGAATATAAAGTTACAATTTTCTTTTAACGAGTACTTAGGAACTATCAACAAATAAAGTCAAATTGAATCTCAAAATCTAAAGATTTTTTTTATAATATTTTATTGATCGATTTATCATTCTATATTTTTATTGATTGAATCTCAAAATCGAATCTCAAATTCCAAAATCATACACGAGAAAGAAAGGAAAAAACTTCATTGGACGCATTAAAATAGAGTATATCAACAATTTGGTCCTTGAAACATATTTTTTAGGCCCTTGTAGAGTTATGAATCCAGGGACTAAACAGGAAAAAGATGTAGTTTTAGGAACCAAATTGCTAAAATAGGAAAGAGTCCTGTTTTAGTCTCACAATCTTCAACATAGGACATTGATAATGATATTATCATCACAGATCGTAGGAGATGATCAGATCATGACTCCTCAAAACCCCTCAAAACTGATCTTATCTGAGTCATCTGATGATAAGATTGCAAATCCAAGCCCTTATGTCAAAAAATTTATGGACTCAAGTCCTTTTTTCACTAATTTGGGCCTCTTTTGAACCCGGCCTCGACCCCTGGTCTCACGCGGTAACGCGTCTGCATTTATTTGTTTTACAGTTTAGGTAAGAACTTAATTAATCCACACGGTATACAAAACGCGTCAGATCCAAATTATTAACTATGGAATTGTTTTGACTAGTCTAAGATTGGATTTCCCTTTCTTGGAGTTTCTTGGGCTGAAATCAATCATGTTTTGGAGTGTCATGAAATTTAGTATTTTAATTTTATAGTGATTTTAGTATCTTAGTTTTGGGTATGATCCTTGAATGTCCAATGTAGCCAAAAATGTTTTCTGATAGATATATGTTTTCTGTCTTGTATGATTTTGATTACTCCATGGCTGATTTTAGTATATATTTTACTGATATATTGTGCTGTGGTATGAAGTTTTGTGGTTATGAAATTGCTTCCTTGTCAAGTAAACAATTTATCAGAATCAATTTGCTTAATTTTTCTAATTTTCTGGTGTATTATTTTGTTTGGGGAATAAATAGGAAGAGTTTGTGTCAATCTGAGTAGGTTTTGTGTCTTACATGCGTTAAAGTATAATTAAAGGATCAATTAATGTAGATTTTGGGCTTGGAAATCCTTTAACTGCTGTTTAGTGATAGCCCATTTTTTCTAATATCTTCGTAGTCCTTATTATCTGTTATTTTTATTTATTTTTTGTGAATTCTGATCTTTAAGTATTGGGTCATGAGTCATGAGAGATTAAAATGTTGCTAATTCTGACAATGAAAAAGAGAAAATGTGATCATTCATCAATATTGCATATGGGAAACCTGTGAATCGGAGTAGCTCATCTGTCAATTGTCAAACTTTGCCATATATATGAAGGATAGACAAATTAAAGGTGAGATGAAACTAACACATTTTCTGAATTTCGTCCTCAACCTTTGCTTCAACTGTCAATTTTGTTCCCGATCTTTCACATTTTTGTCAATTTTATCATTTGACTAATTTCTTTTAATAAATTAATGACAGACTGCATCCTGTTTTTGAATCTAAGTTAGAATTTGAGTTTTTTTTTTCTATCAATTTTTCATTATATATCGTTAGTCACATAAATTTTGTCGTTAATATTTGGCTAAAGTAAGAGCAAAGGATAAAATTGACCAAAATGTGAAAGATTAGGGACAAAATTGACAGAAAAAAAATATTGGGGACGAAATTGACAGCAAGCATGTGTAAAGTTTGGGGATGAAATTGACAGCAAAAAAAGATTGGGGACGAAATTGACAACAAGTATAAAGTTTGGGGACTAGATGAATACTTTTGCCTAAAATATACCTAAGAGGCTAAGACACATGTTAGATAAATTCTTTTTTTTTTTTTTGGGAATTTGATATTTCATTATCGAGTCATCATTCATCAATCATAAGTCATAACATACAACAGAATATATAATTATTAATAACATAACGTCAACCGTATACCAAATGATTGGGGAAAGTATCTTTTGATGGGTCTAAACGGCAATTTTAGAGAGAAATTAAATAATAAGCGTTAGGAGAAGTTTGTCCATATTAGTACCTCAAAGATTTGACTTGTTTCTTCACATGCTTTCCTAGGAGTTTTAAGAAGTAAACTTAATTATAAAAGTTGATGGTTCTCAAGATTACATGTCTAAAGCAAAGATAAACTAATTGAAAAGAAAAAGCAAATATTTAAAATATATATCCACTTTGTATTTCTATTAAAACTGATGACCTTTTCCTATAAGCCACAACCAATCGAGAGAAACCCCTGCAAATAAACCCATCGACAGAAAGAAAACAAGCAGATTGCCCAATGCATTTTGCTCTGGACCCTGCAAAACCACATAAAGAATAACATAAGTGATTGAAATATTGAACCATTTATAATATTATCATTATTGCAAATTACTACTGTAATGAATTAATTATTTATTCATTAAAAAATAAAATTATAAAATATAATAATCTCAAATATACAATTACAATGAAGTTGATCTTTTTAATATGTTAAAATTCAGACTGAATTTTAAACCAGTGAAGCTATGAGATCATGGGTTATCACTGATCAATTCAACCGAATGAAATATGAATTAATGACTGACCTTGTAGCCTCGTGGTGCCACAGTGAGTACACAAACACTGAGATAGCCATTGGTGAGTCCCAAGAAGGAAACAAGAAAGATCATCCATCCTTGGTCTCCATATTTTGCTGTGAAGTAAAATGCAGGGATCAACAAGAACCGAGATAGAATCGCTATTAAAATCCATTTTCTGGATTCTAACTTCACGCATTTGATTAGAGGAATGTATGCGCCAACCAAATCAAATATGTTGAACACTGCAATCAGGACAATGGAGTACCTAACAATAACATACACTTGTTCAGCACACATAAGAAATTCATTAAGTTGATAGTGGATTCAAAATTAAAGATATATAGTTCTTGAGCTCCTACCATGATCCTAGCTTGTGTGATCCAGTATTTTCATACAAGAATCCAGGAAAAATTGACAGTGTCAGCACATATATCAGAAACAAGTCAGCTACATAATCAATGTTCTCAAGCAGCAATTGCTTATTGCTCAATCGCTTTTCTTGATTTGCATCTAACCTGACCTGTATGTACAAATTCCAAAATCATACACCAGAAAGAAAGGAGAAAAACTTTATTAAACGCATGCATTAAAATAGAGCATATCAACAATTTGGTCCTTGAAACAAAATTTGTAGAGTTATAAATCCAGGGACTAAATTAGGAACCAAATTGCTAATATAGTTATAGTCTATATATGCAGTATCACTTAGATTTAAAGGTTATGTATAGTACTTGCTGGTTTGTCTCGGCTCCAACAATGCCAGCAGCAGCAAGGTCAGCAGAAACTGTTTTTAATCCTTCTGAGGTTGCCTTTGAACGGTAATACTTTACTATAGACAATTTGGGGAAGTAAAATGCATAGAGAATAACGCATATAAACTCAAAGAAGGTTGATATTGCAAAGAATAGCACTGCAGAATCAGAAAGTAACCATTGTTATTCATGAAATAAAAGCTTCGTAAGTTATAAAACTAAACACATATCAGACATATCTTAAGATATTAGTATAAGATTCTATATATCAAACTAGGATAATCTAGTTAACTGATAGAACAAGGAAGGTAAGAATGAAAATGTTTATTCACAGAAAATGACAAAATATTGTAACATACTTGCCCCTTTGCGTAGTCCATTATGAGACTTCTCAAAAGCTATTCTGGTAAGAAATCTCAATGCAGAGAAAAGAACGCCTGCCGCAGATTTACCAGCAAAGAAAGACTACAAAATGAAGAATTTACGTAAATTAGGTAAAAAAAGATGGAACAAGCACAGAATTAAAGAAACATCCAAGCTGCAAGAAACGTTAAACACAAAAAACAACACAACACAGACACAAATTTTTCAAATGACAAAGCATACAGAAAGTTCCTTTTGTTTTTTACTATAAGCGAGGAACCTTTTGTGTAACCAGTGATGGTAAAGTGATAGAATAAAAGAAATATTTTCATAGAAGAGAAAAATATAAATGAAGCTAATGACTAAACGAAAGGAAAACCAACTTGAATGAACTCGGGTTGCATGAAAGACAATTCTCCAACCATGCCACCTTGGACATTAGCATGTGCGATTCCAAAACAAGCAGAAATTGCACATAATCCAAGGTAAACTCCAAGTCCACCTCTCCCTGATGTTGATAGATCCAACTGCACCAGTCACACAAATTTCTCTGGAAATTGTTATTTCTGAAGCAGAACCAACCAACCATAGCATACCAAATATTACTGCAAATTAAAAGAACTGAAAACTAAGAAAAGCTATAATACAATACTTACTAGGAGTACTACGAAAGTGCTAACAGTGAAAAGAATGTATCCAGATGAATTCCGTAACCTAGTGTTGATTTTGGACTTATAGTGCATCAGAATAGCCATAAGTACAATTTCAACTGGCTGGTAAACCAGTGTGAGTACCCTTGCAGGGTGGTACTTCTTCACATACAGCACAACACAAGTACTTTTTGTTAGATATATCATTCATTAATCCAAAGTGTGAACTTTGTTTCTCTTCATTAAAAATAACAAAGATTTCTCAAGTTAAATTTACTCACAGGGAACAACTTGTAGTAGTAGTCTCCGATAGTAAGCATGCTATTCCAAGCAACAAGAGACCCTAGACCCAAAATGAAGCAAACCATGGTAGCTTGGAATTTCCCCTGCACATTTTCCCCCGAAATAGCCATGGCTAATCGCCTAATCCAGTACAAAGAGAGAAACAAAGAGGCTAATCGCCTAATCTAGTACAAAGAGAGGAACAAAGAGGATTCTGCTTAAACTTCCTTAATAAATGAAAGCAGAAAAAAAAAAGTATAGAAAGAAATTGAAGACTCACTCACACTCCTGCTTTTCACAATGCGTCAAAAGAATGTAAGTTGTACCTGGAAGAAAAATCGACAAAACGTGAAGAATACTGGGAATGTGAATATCCAAAAATCAAATAAATCCACAAGACAAATAGGAAAGAAGAGATACGTGTTAAATCAAACGCTTCATTTAGGGTGCGTTTGGATAGCGGCATTTCAAATATCATGGAATTTCAAATGCTAGGGATTTGAATTACCTTCATTTCAATTCCTTGCATTTAAAAATACCATGTTTGGATAACAAGTAGAAATTTGAATTATCATCATTTGAATTCAAATTTTTAGTTATATTTTGATACTCACTCAATTTTTTTTTTTCAGTTTCAATCCGACCGGGCCGAGACGAATTTTTTGACCCAAGACAAATTTTCAAGTCGGGTCGGCCCGAGATGAATTTCTCAAGTCGGGCCGGCCTGAGTCGGATTTTCGAGCCGGGTCGGCCCGAGTCGATTTTTTCGAGTCAGGCTGGCCAAAGTCGAATTTTTCGAGCCGTGCCAACCCGAGACGAATTTTTCGAGCCGGGCTGGCCCGAGACGAATTTTTCGAGCGGGCCGGCCCGAGTCGAATTTTTCGAGCCCGGCCGGTCCGAGACGAATTTTTCGAGCCGGGCCGACCCGAGACGCATTTTTCGAGCCAGGCTGGCCCGAGTCGAGTTTTTTTTTTTTTTTTNTTTTTTTCAGTTTCAACTTGACTCGAGTCGGCCCGGCTCGAAAAATTTGACTCGAGCTGGCCTGGCTCGAAAAATTCGTCTCGGGCCGGCCCGGTCGAAAATTTCTTCTCGGGCCGTCCCGGCTAGAAATATTCGGCTAGGGCAGTTTGGCCGAATATTAATTACTAGTAAAATAAATACCCCCAAACTTTACCTCATCCAAACACACCCTTACTGAACAAAGAAATCGCGTTTAAATGCTTCATTTAGTGTTTAATCGCGAGCGATAGTACTGGCCAGTTGGCGATAGAGACACTGAACTAAATAAATTGAGGCATTTACGGAGGAATCAAAATGGCAAAAAATGGGGGTAATTAAGGATAACTTTGATTCTTAGAGATTCCATACAGCAAAAAGAGGAAATTCTCGAGAGTGACGTGATGACTGATGAGGTTCAAGAATCAAAATAGAGGTCAAATAAATTACGCTTTCAGTTGTATCTTTTTTTTTAGGGTGTTGTAATTTTGTCAAAATGCGAATTTGGTCCTGTTTTACTCCAGGTTCCAAAACAGTGTTATAATTTTTTTTTGTTTAGAATTTAGTTTTATATCTTTGCTTCAAGTCCCAAATCAGTTTTATATCTTTCTTTTTTTTTTCAGTTTTAATCTCATATGAGAGGGTTTCAAAACATATGGGACCAAAATTGAGACAAAAAAGATATATGACTAATTTGGAACCTGAAGCAAAGATACAAGACCAAATTCAAAACAAAAAAAAATTATAGGACTGATTTGAGACCTGGAGCAAAGTTACCAGACCAAATTCGCACTTTGGCCTTTATTTTTTCCTTTGTAAACATAATTAATTCTTGATGGGAAGGATGACTTTTAGCTTCTGAATGTACCACCTTATTTTTTTTTTTTTGGCCAACAATGTACCACCCTATTGACTTGTCGTCTTTTATGTATAATATCATAGATGCTCATTTGTCTTTTGAGGTTCTAAGGACTATTTTGATAAAGATCATAAACTTTCGGAATTAAAGTGTAATTAAACCAGGACCTATTGAAAAGAAATCTTGTGAAAAAGAGAAAAATCTATAATATTAGAATTCTAAAGACCCTTTTATAATTAATTCTTTATGTTTTGATCTCTTTTAGTAAAGGGAAATGACTTAAACACATAAGAGAAGACTTTTTAGGAGATTTTTGACATTTTAACGTACATTTGCCGTTAAATTCTAACAGAAAAATACCTCAGAGGACCAAATCGCTAACAGAGCAAACCACGGGGTACCACAATGCAAAATTTTTTCTTTCAGGGTACCAAAGGGGAACCGCCCCTAACCACAGGGTACCAAATTGCAATTTACCCTAATATTTATATGACAAGTTCAAGTAGTAGGGACTAAAGTATAAGAACTTGATTAAAAAAATTATACGCACTAAATTAACAGTTTAGATAAAGTATTAGGATGAAATGATTAATATCTTTTAAATTAAATATAAATAAATTATAATACAAATATTTAATTGTATACATTGATGATGTTTTATTTTTTTTTTTAATTGCNATATATATAATATTACTCATTTTATACAATATATTTTGTCAATAAAAATAATTAATTAATATTTTATTAACTTTTTTAAAGATTAAACTATATATTTCAATCATTAGAATCCATATTGTTATATACTTTAATTGAATTGTTATATACTTTAATTGCATAAAGTGAAGTAATGGACTTATATATAATATTTACCCTCATTGTTATTTTTTCTCTATATATTGATATACAATCAGTGACGGAGTTAAGGGGGGCCGGTGGGGGCCGCGGCCCTCTCCAAAATATTTCTAATATATATAATATTACTCATTTTATATATCATTCATTAATCCAAAGTGTGAACTTTGTTTCTCTTCATTAAAAATAACAAAGATTTCTCAAGTTAAATTTACTCACAGGGAACAACTTGTAGTAGTACTCTCCGATAGTAAGCATGCTATTCCAAGCAACAAGAGACCCTAGACCCAGAATGAAGCAAACCATGGTAGCTTGGAATTTCCCCTGCACATTTTCCTCCAAAATAGCCATGGCTAATCGCCTAATCCAGTACAAAGAGAGGAACAAAGAGGATTCTGCTTAAACTTCCTTGATAAATGAAAGCAGAAAAAAAAAAGAGTATAGAAAGAAATTGAAGACTCACTCACACTCCTGCTTTTCACAATGCGTCAAAAGAATGCAAGTTGTACCTGGAAGAAAAATCGACAAAACGTGAAGAATACCAGGAATGTGAATATCCAAAAATCAAATAAATCCACAAGACAATTAGGAAATACGAGATACGTGTTAAATCATATATAATATTCACCCTCACTGTTATTTTTTCTCTATATATTTGTATACATTCAGTGACGAAGCCAAGGGGGGCCAGTGGAGGCCACGGTCCCCTCCAAAATATTTCTAATATATATAATATTACTCATTTTATACAATATATTTTGTCAATAAAAATAATTAATTAATATTTTATTAACTTTTTTAAAGATTAAACTATATATTTCAATCATTAGAATCCATATTGTTATATACTTTAATTGAATTGTTATATACTTTAATTGCATAAAGTGAAGTAATGGACTTATATATAATATTTACCCTCATTGTTATTTTTTCTCTATATATTGATATACAATCAGTGACGGAGTTAAGGGGGGCCGGTGGGGGCCGCGGCCCTCTCCAAAATATTTCTAATATATATAATATTACTCATTTTATATACCATTCATTAATCCAAAGTGTGAACTTTGTTTCTCTTCATTAAAAATAACAAAGATTTCTCAAGTTAAATTTACTCACAGGAAACAACTTGTAGTAGTACTCTCCGATAGTAAGCATGCTATTCCAAGCAACAAGAGACCCTAGACCCAGAATGAAGAAAACCATGGTAGCTTGGAATTTCCCCTGCACATTTTCCTCCGAAATAGCCATGGCTAATCGCCTAATCCAGTACAAAGAGAGGAACAAAGAGGATTCTGCTTAAACTTCCTTAATAAATGAAAGCAGAAAAAAAAAAGAGTATAGAAAGAAATTGAAGACTCACTCACACTCCTGCTTTTCACATTGCGTCAAAAGAATGCAAGTTGTACCTGGAAGAAAAATCGACAAAACGTGAAGAATACCGGGAATGTGAATATCCAAAAATCAAATAAATCCACAAGACAAATAGGAAAGACGAGATACGTGTTAAATCATATATAATATTCACACTCACTGTTATTTTTTCTTTATATATAATATTCACCCTCACTGTTATTTTTTCTCTATATATTTGTATACATTCAGTGACGAAGCCAAGGGGGGCCGGTGGAGGCCACGGTCCCCTCCAAAATATTTCTAATATATATAATATTACTCATTTTATACAATATATTTTGTCAATAAAAATAATTAATTAATATTTTATTAACTTTTTTAAAGATTAAACTATATATTTCAATCATTAGAATCCATATTGTTATATACTTTAATTGAATTGTTATATACTTTAATTGCATAAAGTGAAGTAATGGACTTATATATAATATTTACCCTCATTGTTATTTTTTCTCTATATATTGATATACAATCAGTGACGGAGTTAAGGGGGGCCGGTG
>QANZ01047586.1:0-10254 GCA_003254925.1 Chamaecrista fasciculata
TATTTTTTTTTATTATTAATGCTGATGTGGCACGCACAGTTGGCTTTTTTTTATTTTATTTTTTCAGTTTTCCAACTGCTGACGTGGCACTTAACGTGCCACGTCAGCAGTTAACGGCTTCAGGGTTCAATTTGACTAACGTTAGTAAAATTCGAGGACCTATTTGTCAATTTCCATAAATCAGGGACCAATCTGTCAGCAACCCAATATATATATATTTAAGTTGTTAGGTGCATGTAAATAATTGAACAAATTAAAAGATTTCCTGTCTATCAATTTTTTAATAATCCTAACAAGTTAATTCTAGGAATGAGTAAATATCTAATACTGCACATCAAAATGTGTAAGCACGCTTTAAGTATTTAATAGTAGGACACCTCATTGTCTCATAATCATCAAAATGTGTAAGCACGCTTAAATTGCTTTAATTTGCTTTAATTAAAGAAACCAATTTCAAGTAGCTTTTTCAAATTAAAGCAAATTACATCCACCAACTTTAATTTTCTTTAACTAGCTTTTTCTCTCCACTATATCAAAAAGACTCACTCTTTTGCTTTTCTTTTTTCTCTCCACTAACTTTAATTGGTTTCTTTTTTCTTTTGAGTAAACTCCCAAACTGGTCCCCGAATTATTGGGTCGCTGACAGATTGGTCCCTGATTTATGGAAATTGACAAATAGGTCCTCGAATTTTACTAACGTTAGTCAAATTGGTCCCTGAAGCCGTTAACTGCTGACGTGGCACTTAACGTGGCACTTAACGTGCCACGTCAGCAGTTGGAAAAAAAAAAAAAAAAAAAAACTAACGTTAGTAAAATTCGGGGACCTATTTGTCAATTTCCATAAATCAGGGACCAATCTGTCAGCGACCCAATAANAATATTTCATTCAAAATTCAAATAGGTCCCTGAGTTATATTTTTATTTCATTATTCTCAATTTCCCCTCTTTTTCATCATCTAAATTCATTTTAGTCCCACATCCTCAAAATAAAATTGTAAAACTCTTCCAAACAAACCCTAAACTCTAAAACCCCAAATCATCAGAATTGTGACTGTACATTAAAGTTCAAAAATTGTGACGTGCAACAGTATTATTCAAATCAATTATTTGAATTTCATCAGAATTGTGACTGGAATGTTTGGAAGAGTTTTGGGACATTTTACAATTTTATTTTGAGGATGTGGGACTAAAATGAATTTAGATGATGAAAAAGAGGGGAAATTGAGAATAATGAAATAAAAATATAACTCAGGGACCTATTTGAATTTTGAATGAAATATTTTTTTTTATTATTAATGCTGATGTGGCACGCACAGTTGGCTTTTTTTTATTTTTTTTTTCAGTTTTCCAACTGCTGACGTCGTGCCACGTCAGCAGTTAACGGCTTCATGGACCAATTTGACTAACGTTAGTAAAATTAAGGGACCTATTTATCAATTTCCATAAATCAGGGACCAATCTGTCAGCGACCCAATATATATATTTAAGTTGTTAGGTGCATGTAAATAATTGAACAAATTAAAAGATTTCCTGTCTATCAATTTTTTAATAATCCTAACAACTTCAATGATGAGTTAATTCTAGGTATGAGTAAATATGTAATATTGCACATCAAAATGTGTAAGCACGCTTTAAGTATTTAATAGTAGGACACCTCATTGTCTCATAATCATCAAAATGTGTAAGCACGCTTAAATTGCTTTAATTTGCTTTAATTAAAGAAACCAATTTCAAGTAGCTTTTTCAAATTAAAGCAAATTACATCCACCAACTTTAATTTTCTTTAACTAGCTTTTTCTCTCCACTATCTCAAAAAGACTCTCTTTTGCTTTTCTTTTTTCTCTCCACTAACTTTAATTGGTTTATTTTTTCTTTTACATCCACCAACTTTAATTTGCTTTAATTAAAGAAACCAATTTCAAGTCGGACACCTCATTGTCTCATAATCATCAAGAAACCAATTTCTTTTACATCGATCCTAGGACTCCACACACTTCATCTTCTCAGGGAATCGATCAGGTTATTCCTAGCTAGCTGCTGCCTTCTCTTTTCAAACTTTTTCTCTTTCTCTCAAATTATCAAAAAATTGCTTCAAGTTCGAGATTGTCGTTTATCATATATCATGTTCTTTAATTTGAATAACCGAGCGAAAATAGAAATCTCACGAACATATATATGTTATCTGCTTGATTTTTTTTTTATGTAGTCCCGTCAAGAAGATTAAGCATGTTGATCTTTCGTTCTTAATTACTTCTTTCGTATTGGAAAAGGGTCTGTGAAGAAGCAGCTTTTGTATCTCAACTCAATTATTTGAATTTCATCACTTCTAATTAAGGTAAAGTCTCTTGCTTTCTTTTCTAATTATTAGTATCTATATCAAATTCCCCAATGATTGAAGATTGATCCGTTTAATATTTCTTCAATTTCCATGTTTGAAGTATGATATTCCTCGTAAAAGAAAAGGTAAATTATACTCTGGTGTCTTATTTTATACACCGTTTTCATTTTGCTATCCTATTTTATAGATCGTTTTCACTTTGGTACCATATTCTATCAAAACTGACACTTTCGCATTCTATTCTTTACAACCGTTAACACTTTAGTACCTAAATTTATTTTTCGGTTAAGTTTTGACTACGAAGTCACACGTGACCGTCACATGTACAGTAAAAATACTCAAATGTCCATTTTCCTATTATTTTTCACGATTTAGACGCTAAAACACTCAAAAAATCGTGAAAACGGCCAATCTTATTTTTTAAATTAAATATGAAAAGGATCTTATAAAAGGAAAAATACCTTCATGCAAAAAAATAGAACTTTAGAGGATTGAAATCAATTTTTTCTTTTTCTTTTTAAAACGGAAAATGTAGATGAAAATTGACTCGAGAGTAACGGTGAAACTTTTTGGAACTTTGAGGGACCAAACCGAAACAAAAAAAAACTTGAGGGACCAAAATAGAACTTTGTGTTTTTTTTAAAAGAAAATGGTCCGGTTCTGTTAAAATTTTAATTACTGTTAAGCTTGGATTGACATGCAGCATATATACATATCTAATCAATTTATTTACTCTATTGAATTTTATTTTACATTTATTCTTATTATGGATAATGAAGTGTGCACTAATCTTATTTTTAAACTTAAAAATAAAAAAAAAATTGGAAAATATTTAAATTAATATTAAATAATTGCTTATTAATTATTTTTTTAAAAAATAAAAATTAATATGTAATTATTTTAGCTCTTGTAAATTTCCTCCGTTTAATATATAATTTTAAGACATTTGAAAATTAGAATGAAAGTTTTATGGTGCATATGTTTACCTGTATTCATTTTTCTATTTTTTTAAAATGTAAATAAATTGTAAATTATTATAAAACAAAAAAATTGATCATTTAATCTTGGTCGAATGCTTAAATTGGTTTTAAATATATGTCCTTAAGTTTATTTTGATCCTTAATGTTTTAGAAATTTTATTTTGGTCTGGAACGTTTTCATTTAATTTTATTTTGATTCAAAACCATTGATATAGTCATATATCTCTCGTTAAGTTCAAATATGACAAATTCAAAACTAGGTATTGCTTTTAACGAGTACTTTATCTATGTAATTGAGACCGTTAACAAATGAGGTCAAAACAAAATTTAAAAATAGACCACTCTTTTCAAGGTCAAAATAAATTAAGGTTATCATATATCTCTCCTTTTAAATAAGAAAACGACAATTTTGAATTACAATTTACTTTTAACAATTTTTTTCACCTAATTAGGAGGGTCAGTTTTTAATTCTTAAACTGAAATGTTATATTGTAGAACTTGTTTGAATCAAGATAGACGTTTTTACCTTTTGGGATTTGGTCTGCTGCTCCTCTTTTTATTTTTTTGGGCCAAAGTTTTATTTTAGCCCCTCATGTTTGCTTAAAGTTTCGTTTTGGTCTTTCAAGTTTTTTTGTTCCATTTTGGTCCCTCAAGTTTTTTTCATTCTATTTTGGCCCCTTAAGTTTCTAAATTTTCCATCGTTAGTCCTTGACTCTTATCCAGCCACTTTTTTGTTAAAAAAAAAAGGAAAAAAAATTAACTTTCATCTCCCAATAATTTTGTTCTTTTACAAAAGGGAAGGACCTTAATGCAAAAGAGCAGAATTTTAGGAAGATGAAAGTTAGTTTTTTTTCTTCTTTTTTAACGGAAAAAATAGATGGAAAAGAGTCAGGGACTAACAGTAGAACTTTTTGAAAACTTGAGGGGCCAAAACGAAACTTTGAGCAAACATGATGGACCAAAACTCAACAAAAAAACTTGAGGCGCAAAAACGGAACCTTGAGCAAACATGAAGAAGCAAAACGAAATGAAAAAACTAAGGGGCCAAAACAGAACTTTAAAGAAATATGAAGGATCAAAATAGGACTTTGGCCTTATTTTTTTATTATAGAGTTTTCCACGGTACCACATATTGCATACGGATCAAGAATTCAAGATCAAGTCAACATAGTAAAAAAAAGAAATTAAAAAGTAAAAACAGAGAGATGAAGAAATAGTAAAGATGTATCTGATTTCTATATGAAAGAAAGGGGAAAATATACAAACGTTGTCCCTTACTTGAACTCTAGACCCTAAGATTTCAGCAAAACAATTCACACCATTACAAAAACTATCTCCCACTATATAAACCCTATTGCAGAACCCCTCATAGCTAACTCACTTGCCACTTCACTAAGTGCTTCTTTCACGATTCGCTCATCTACCATGCCACTTGTCTCCTCATCCAAATGGGCTTGTATAATTTTCTGGCCTAATTGTTGAGTTATGTTCATGTTCTTCCTTTGAATCAATTGAGCTTTACTCTTATTTATCGATGGGGTTTGTTGATCCATATCATTGTGATGATGATATATCTTCTATCTCTTGTTTCACATCTTACAGATCAGATGTTCTAGAACAGTTCATGCATTTAGTTGGAGTAGACTAGTCACATACAGGGGTTGCACATTTATATTGCTTCAATGCAGTCAAAATGTTGACTGGAATTTATTATATAAACAGTTTAAAAGTGTTGCATAAATAATATAAGGCGTTGCCTGTAATGAAATGAAAAAGTAATACATATGCTTCTAAAAATATTGTTTAGTACTTATTTGCAATGACAGTAAGTGCTGTTGGACCTAAGTCTAATATTGGGTGTGTAAAATAAGTCCACATTGCCTGCACAAAAGAGATATGAGGGTTGAGGTTATTTTTGGTACTTTATTTTATTAATTATAATAATTAATAAAATATTTTATTAATTATTATAATTAAATAAATATTTTATTAGACCTATTATATATATATATATATGAGAACCCTAGTTTCTAAATCATGCAGCAGCCTCTCTCTCTTTTGTAGAGTCTCTAACTTTTCTTCTGCTATTCTGTATCCCTCTCTGTGTGACATTGAGGAAGATTTCGTTTAATCCTGTGAGAGTGCCGGTTTCTAGTCAGTGGGATACCGGAATATCTCTTCAGGACAGTGTCTTAGAGACGCGACTCGAAATTATCGTGAGAAATCCCCAACAATATGAAGAGATATCGACCATTTTTTGACTTTCCCAAATCGTGCCCTAGAATATAATCGTTCACCATCGTCCTCCGTCAGCGTCCAATTCATTGTGTTTGTCATCCTCCGTCACCGGCGATTTCTTAGCGATGAGTTATGGCTCCGTCGATGGCACCTATTTGTCTCACCTTCTTCTTCGCCGAGAACAGGGACGTTGACGATGTCATGCCGTTTTTGGTGTTCTGCAACCTGGAGAAATCGTTGTAGCCATGGACGCGTCAAAACCCACTTCCGATTTCGCATTTCCACGATCCACGGTTCATTTTAGGTAGAGATGGATTAAGATTTGAGAAAACGAAGAAGGAAACGATGGAGAAGTCTGAACGCACGCTGAAGAAAACGCTGAGATTTGTTTGGCCGTCTTCCTTTTCTTTGTCAATCTTACACTGATGCAATTTGGGGCCGTTATCATTATCTTTCATCCAAGGAATTTGTGGCAGTGGAGTCAAGAAAGCAACAAGTCAATTATGGGTAATCATGTTTTTATGTTGCTGAAGTGAACACTTAAAATGGGTGCAAACTGGGAATGATTCAGTAGATTAATGTTCTGCCATGGAGGTATGTTCATTTTATTTGAGTATAAATATTTGTGATAAATAATTTGCTGTGGTAGTAGATGACTAGACTGGTCCGCGAAAAGAAAAGCAATCGGAGGTAATTACAATTAAAGTAATTAATTGTGGAATCTAGTAAAGCATGATGATTGTTAAAAAAAAAAAAAATCTTTTGGAGACTTTTGGTGCTGTATTGGTTGGCTTTTTGTGTTTGAATGAAATTCCTTTTCTGGCGAAACAAATTTTGGGCTTGAGGTATATGTTAATTTATTTTATAATATGAATATGAATACGTGGTAATCTGATTACAAACCCAATCAATTTAATCCCAATGTTGTTATATGTGTGGTATATCAGAACATCATAAATTGCAATATTTAATGAGAGCTCGGGAAAATTATCAAAAGTGTGATAATCCTCTTAAATCAACTAAAAATTTGGTTTATAGAGATGATAACAATAATAATAAAATTATTATTGCAATGCTCTCTGATTTTTCAGTCATATATGATATGAAAAATGGGTGATAGATTGTGGTGCTACAAGGCACATTTGTTCTAATAAAGAACTGCATTCCTCCTTTGAAAAAAAATGAGATGATAAAATCTATCTTGTTGATTCTGGAACTACCAAGGTTCTAGGAAAAGAAAAAGTTGTGATTAATTTCACAACGGGAAAAAGTTTGCAACTAAGTGATGTTCTGTATATATCCACTGTGAGAGCAAATTTAATTTGTGTTGCTCTATTAGTGAAAGCTGGGATTAAAGTGTCATTTAAATCTTATAAGATTATAATGACAAATAATAATATTTTTTTTGTGGGAAAGGGTTATTGTAATCAAGATCTGTATATTTTGAGTGTTGATAAAATATCAATTAACTCAGTCATTTGGTTATTTGTTGTTATATTATTTTATTTTTATGATAGAATGAATAAACTTTACAGATGAGTTTGTACCTGTCATTTATGATTTTTGGCAAGTTCATTTTTAATGTGGAAAAATTGCATCCTATAAATTATTTATTTGGAAAGAATTGATGGGTGTTTTGCTTGTTAGTTCTGGTGCTTATAATAATTTATGGGGGTGAAGTTTTGTCATATGTTTGTTCTCTACAAAATAGAATTCTTCGTAGGAAGACTGGTAAGACACCTTACGAGTTATGAAAAGGTTTTGTGCCTAATTTGAAATATTTGAAAGTGTGGGAGTGTCTTATTAAAGTTTTATTACCTACTTTTAAAAGAGAAAATTGAGCTCTAAAAATGCTGATTGTGTTGTATTGGTTATGCTCAAAATGGTGCTGCATATAGATAAGACACCTTATTAAATGGATGTGAAAACTGTATTATCCAAATGGTCATTTAGATGAAGAAAATTATATATGATACAACCTGAAGGGTGTAGTGTTGCTGGTCAAGAGAATAAAGTATGTCAATTATGTCAATTAGTGAAGTCATTGTATGGTTTAAAACAAGCACCCAAAACAATGGCGTGAGAAACTTGATCAAGTTTTGTTAAGTGGTTTTTTCTCTTTTGTTAAAGTTGAAATATGTGTTTACACTAAAGTTGTAAATGATGATTGTGTTATTATATGCTTGTATGTGGATAATATGCTGATTTTTATACAGGTATGAGTACTATACTTGAAACAAATCTTTTCTTGCTTCTAATTTTAATATGAAAGATATGGGTGAAGCAAAACTGATTTTTGGTGTTAAAATCATAAGGAATGAAAATTGTATCTTACTTTCTCAAGAACTTTATATCGAGAAGATTTTGAGAAAGTTTGAACAATATGATAGATCTCCTGTGAGTACTCCTTATGATTCTAGTGTGCAATTAAAAAATGGAGGAGATCTTGTGGCTCAATCTAAATATGCACAGATTATTGAGAGTCTGTTGCATTTAATGAATTATACCAGGTCTGACATAGCTTATGTTGTGTGTAGATTGAGCAGATATACTCATTGTCCAAACAATGAATGTTGGGAGGCCTTGGTAAAATTAAAATATTTGAGAGGTGCCATAAACTATGGTATGCTATATAGTGGATTTCCCGTTGTATTAGAAGGATACAGTGATGTTAACTGGATTTCAAATTCAGATGAGACAAAATCCACCAATGGCTATGTGTTTATGTTTGGTGGTGGTGTTGTCACATGGATGTCAGCCAAGCAAAGCTTTATAACTAAATCCTTAAGGGATTTTGAGTTTGTTGCTTTGGAGTTGGCTGGAACTGAGGCTGAGTGGTTGGAAAATTTCTAAGCAAATATCCCATTAGGTGACAAACCAATTCCATCCATTTCATTACACTGTGATAGCCAATCAGCGATAGCTACGGCTAAAAATAAGACCTTTAATGGCAAAAACAGACATATTCAATTGAGACATAATATTGTGAGGCAGCTGCTAAAGGATGGTGTAATCTCAATTGATTATGTAAAATCAAGTGTAAATCTTGCGGATCCGTTAACGAAGCTTCTTGGGAGGAAACAAATTTTGAAACATCGAGGGGAATGGGATTTAAGCCAACTTGAAATTAACCACGATGGCAACCCAACCTTTGTGATTGGTGATCCCATGAATAAGGTTCAATGGGAAGAACAAGTCGTCTGTTAATTCTGGTAGCACTAAATTAAAATATCCCTTCCTATGGTGTGTGATAGTGCTATACTGCATTTTTGGTGAGTTTGTACATAGGTACTTAATGATTTCATATTCATACGGGATCGTGTATAAGTGCAGATACACTTTATTGAAATCACCTCGATGAATGTGGAGTGGGGCCGCTCCTATGAGATTTTGGAAAAATCTCTAGAGCATTCATTATGAAACAGGCACGCGCACGGCCGTTGTAACGCGCAAAAACGTCGTTAATAGCAGAAATGTGGGGGTATAATCTGANTAGTTTCTAAATCATGCAGCAGCCTCTCTCTCTTTTGTAGAGTCTCTAACTTTTCTTCTGCTATTCTGTATCCCTCTCTGTGTGACACTGAGGAAGATTTCGTTTAATCCTGTGAGAGTGCCGGTTTCTATTCAGTGGGATACCGGAATATCTCTTCAGGACAGTGTCTTAAAGACGCGACTCGAAATTATCGTGAGAAATCCCCAACAAGTGCAAGGCCTAAAAGTATTAGAAAAATATTGCTTAAAGTTTATACAACATTTTTTAGCCGTTTTGCAACAATTTCCAATGTTGCATATGGACCAAAATATTGTACAGTCGGACAGCCTTCTTCATTCCATTATTATTATATTGTTTTGGGTATTTTTGAATTTTGTTTCTAACAGTTTTCTTTTCTTTTTTCTTTCGAAGTGGTTAGGGCAAGTTTCAAGTAACCTGTAACGTGATCCAACTTTGATGGAGTCATCACTTTGGAGAGAACTTCTTTTAAGTGCAACAATCCGACCTATAATTGCAAGATCATAATCTTCCCATCAATTTTATCTAACAAAGATGAAGACCATGTGGTAAGGGACTTAATTGTAACATTCAAATTAAGGTGATAAAGTGTTTGAATTATTATTCTTTAGCCATTTTAAACTCGTTTATTTTCATTTTCCACAGATCATCTCTGGCCAGTAAGATTTCAACAGGATGAATAAAAAAGATATAAACTTGTTCCAATTTGCAATAAGGTATATGGATAATGGATTGATCTCTAGTCTCTACATTATTAATATAATGACGATGAGTAGGGTACTAGGGTATAATATAAGTTAAACACTTTGATCCTCATCCTCAAATTTGAATATGAATGGCTCACATCACTAGATCTTAGGATTTAGGAACAATCAAATCTCAATATTTGGAAATTACACTTTAGTGGTTTAAAAAGTGACATTTTAATACCATGTGGTATTCTCCATTAATTAGAAAATTAATGGAACTTGGTATTTTTTGGGCTATTTTGTAATTTTAAACAACTTTGTGGAATAAAAGAAAATTTTAATACCAAAAAAAGAGGTTCAAATCACTAAAACACCCAAGAATATTTAAATATCTTCAAAACAGTTCTTAAAAACACAAAATTCTAAAAATATATAATTTTTTGAAAAAATGTATTTTGTTGGATTCGTTGTGATGAGTAGATTCCAGATATGCAATTT
>QANZ01047590.1:0-44147 GCA_003254925.1 Chamaecrista fasciculata
CGAAAATATTCTCCCAAAATGAAGTGTCCGCACTTCATAGATGGGAATTGGCTACGCATGAATACTCGCCATATTCCTTTTCTTTCTTTAGGGTTTGTTTGGATTAAGGATATTGAGGGAGAAGAGAGGGGGAGGGGAGAGGTTGGAGACATCTTCCTCTTGTTTAGAAACTTGGAGATTGGAGGGGAAGAGAATGAGAGATTAAAAGTTAATCCTTCCTCCTTTTCTTTCTTTCACAAATTACAAATACCCTAAATTGGGGTATTTTGGAGGAGGAACTACTTCCCCAAACAAGGGGAAGAGCTTCCCTCTTCTCCCCTTCCAATCTCTTCCTTTCCCTCCCCCTCTGATCTCTTCCCTCCCCTTCCCCTCCATGAATCCAAACAAACCCTTAGCGTTTTCATAATAGATTCATCAAAGTTTTACGTTATGATGAACAAACCTCAAAATTTATGAATTACGACGGTTTGTTTGGTTTAAAGAAGTTTTATCAATTTTTATTTTCTATTTTTACTTCTAAAATTTCATTTTATAAAGTGAAAAATTTCATTGTTATTTATATTTGAATTATGTTAATTTGAATTAATATAATTTATGTATTTTTTAAGTTTGATTATTACTAAATGCTAATATTAACATGTTTTAATATTTTACTTTTGTGTAAAGTTAAAGTATGTAGTCATTTTCAGTTGTACCCCCAAAGTATGTGGTCAGTTTTAGTTATATCTCAACGTTTTTTGCGTCAATTATATCTCCAATCTTTTTTTTTTGCATCAATTGTACCTTCAATCTTTTCTTTTTTGTGTCAATTGTACCCTAAATTGGAGGGCATTTTAGGGTACAATTGACTCAAATGTGAAACATTAAGAGTATAATTGACTAAAAAAATTTGGGGATATAACTGAAACTGACCTCATACTCCCAGTACAATTGACAAAGAAAAACTTTAGGGGTACAATTGAAAATGACCATATACTTTGGGGGTACCAATAATAATTTTGCCAAAGAAAAATGTAAGAAACACAATTTGAGTCATATTTTTTGTTTATCAAGCAGTTCTTCTATTCCATCCTTAAAAAAGAAAAGGCCTAATTTTACATCCAAATTATAATTTCATCTTCTAAATGATAGCAATTAAACACCGACCAGAAGCATATTACACTACAACTTTGAGAAACAATTACAGAGAACATAGGAAGGAAGTTGAATGCAAAGCAGTATGCACTCAATCCTCACCACTAATTCTCTTTATTATGGTAATCTCAAGAAACTTGCAGAAATCAAAACACCCAACAAATTAAACACCACTAATAAATAACAATACCCTGAAATTGAAACTTGAAAATTAAGTTCTTCAATTTCCATCCTTATAATTCATTGCTTTTGCATGGCAATGACCTTTGACCAAGCTGGTCTTGCAGTGATATCAGCCACCCATGCACTCACATGAGGTCTTGACTCAAAAAGCTTCTTGCTCTGTGAATCCATCAAGTAATGAAGTGTTGGAAGATGATGCAAATCCACCAAAGAGAAGCAATCATCTCCTAAATATTTGGATTCTGATAATCTCTTCTCATACACATCAAGAACACTTGCTAACTTGGCTTCATTCTCTTCCACCACTTGTGGATCCGCACTAATCCCATAAATCATAGGCTTCATTTTCAGCTCCAACACAAGCTTGAGAGCTGGTGGATCATAGTGATGTGACTCAACTTCAACCCACACACTTGTAATCGCCATCTTATTTGAGTCTCTGCTCATCAATTGAGTTCCTTTTTCACCATACTCGTGAGCAATATATTGCGTGATTGCTCTTGATTCTGCATATTGAAATGGGTTTTCTGTTTAGTCCTTTTACATATTGGAGATATATATATAAAAAGAAAAACCTTACTTTTAAGCCTCAAATTTGTCTCAAAATTACAATTTAATTTCCATATAATAGAAATATATATTTTGGTTCTCGATTTTTTACAAACATCAACTATTTATTTATTTATTTATTACAAACAACGCTTTCGATATATAAGGTTAAATTGCAATTTTGAGATAAATTCTCTAACAAAATCATTATCACCAACCAAACAGTTCTAGGTCTCCATCTTCAAATGCTGGGACTTGACCAAATGGCTGCATCAAGAAGATGGAAAAATAAAAGTTAGTCAAACATGAAATTGAGTGAAGCAATTATAAAATTCTGTGATGCTTTTTGGTGGTACTACTTAATAGTAATACTTACATTACGAGAAAGAAAGGGCTCTTTCTTGTGTTCACCCTCTTTCATATTAACATTGACAAACTCAAATTCAAGCTCTTTCTCAATAAGGCAAGCAGTGACTCTCATGGTGGCTGTTGAGAAAGGACTTCCATGAACTTTGATTGCTGCCATGACGTTTTGAGTGAAGAATTTCTATCTATCACAAGAAGGTAAAGAGGAACAAATTTTTGAGATGATTGTGGTATGACTATTAGAGGAGAGTTAAGTAATATATAGATGAAGAATTGTGAGTGGAGGCATCTATCTTTGTTTCTGGAATTTTTCAATGTAAAAACGCCTTTTCATGTTTTAGTTGGCTTAATTAGGATAAAGCAATAAGTAAGAGATTCGTGTAAAGGTGGGAAAATGAGAAATTTTGGCATAGTGATTAATGATTGCATGTGCTTATTAGCTAAGAAATAATTGGTATACCAATTGCCCAATAATAATACACTGTAAAACCTCATTAATCGGGAATGGATCATCTCCATTAAATTTTCTCTCCATTACTCTCCATTACTTTTCATCTTAGCCATCCAAAAGCATCCAATGGTTTGAGAGAGTGCCACATCACCATAGTTTAAGAATTTGCAAATTTTTTAACCAAAATGAAGCAGAAAAAACGCACCACTGCACTCTCTCTCCCAAGTTAAGTGGGAAAACTCAATAATCTCCAAGATTGTGAACATCTCTATATAATAATAGTAAAGAGAAAACCTGTTTTAAGTCCTTAAATTTGTGAGAAAATTACAATTTAATCTTTGGATATTGAAAATATATTTTTTTTTCTTATTTTTTTATAAATATGTAAGGCCAAAGTCCTATTTTGGTCCCTTATGTTTGCTCAAAGTTACGTTTTGGTCCCTCAAGTTTTTAAGTTCTGTTTTGGTCCCTCATGTTTTTTCCGTTCCGTTTTGGTGCCTCATGTTTGCTCAAAGTTTCGTTTTAGTCCCTCAATTTTTTTTTTGTTCTGTTTTGATCTCTCAAGTTTCTATAAAGTTCCACCGTCACTCCCTAACTCTTTTCCATCCACTTTTTCTATTAAAAAAAAGGAAAAAAAACACTAACTTTCATCTCTCAACAATTTTACTCTTTTATAAAAGGGGAGAACCTTAATGCAAAAGAGCAAAATTGTTGGGAGGTGAAAGTTAGTTTTTTTTCCCTTTTTTAACAGAAAAAAGCGGATGGAAAAGAATTAGAGACTAACGGTGGAACCTTTTGGAAACTTGAGAAACAAAAACGAAACTTTGAGCAAACATGAGGGACCAAAATGGAACGAAAAAAACATGAGGGACCAAAATAGAACAAAAAAACTTGAGGGACCAAAACATAACTTTGAGCAAACATGAGGGACCAAAATAGGACTTTGGCCTTTTATATTGAAAAAAATAAGCACCAAAAAATATATTTTCAATATCGAAGGATTAAATTGTAATTTTCTCACAAATTTAAGGACTTAAAAAAAGGTTTTCTCTTTACTTTTCTCCACAATCTTGGAGATTATTGAGTTTTCCAACCTGACTTGGGGAGAGAGAGTACAGTGGTGCGTTTTTCATGCTTCATTTTGGTTAAAAAATTTGCAAATTCTTAAACTCTGGTGTGGCACTCTCTCAAACCATTGGATACTTTTGGATGGCTAAGATGAAAAGTAATGGACAGTAATGGAGAGAAAATTTAATGGAGATGATCCATTCCCCTCATTAATCCTTGAAGTATAGGATACATTTTATTTTGATTCTTTAAGGAAAAAACAAAATTTCATTCTTTCAGAGAAAAACAAAATTTAATTCAATTCTTTAAAGATTACTATTGTCAATTTAATCTCTCACAAATGATATGTCTTTCAGTAGTACATTTTAACTTAATTTCTTTAAATAATGTTAATGATTATATTAACAATATATTATTTTCGTACTCAAGTCTTTGTGTTAGTAAAAAATTTTGCTAATAGTTTCTTAATTGAACAATTAAATTATAAATAAAGGTTGGGTATAAAGATGAGATTAAAAGGAATATCATATTTGAAAGAATGACATGACAATAATAATATTTTAAAGAGAAGATTGTAAGTCATTCTCTATCTCTTAATGACTAAAATCTAACTTTTCTCGTTTATTTATTACACTCAAATTGGAGGAATAATATATTTATTGATTCTAGCTACTTTCTCATTCAATCTTTAATTTATTTCCTTTTTACACAGTACGTCTAAGACCCAGGAAATACAGAAAAAGAATGTTAGAGGAAAGCATCTTAATCGTGGTGGGTTTCATGCAATTAATTAAGGAAAGAAATCAATTAGAAAAATAAACAGCCTTCTTCATCACGCTTTGAGCTCCAACTATGGAGTAATAAACAAATTTTTGTAAGCATAATCAGAACTCCGCAAGGCTTCTATCACTATGGGTCATTATTTACGTTTTTTTTAATTAAAATAAACTTTTTTAAAATAGAATTAAGTCATTTTTACTGTTGTATTAATAATAAGAGTGATGTTCATCTTAGAGTTTCGATTAAAACTATAACTATACACCAATTGACTAGAAAATTCATTATGCATCAAGTAGGGATAATCATAACAAACAATGGGTGAAAGTGAGAATATGAAAAACAGGGAATAATGCTTTTAGGCTCACTTTATTTAAAAAATAATGTAACTGTCAATATTTTAAAGGGAAGAATTTATGGCAATGGATTCTCAACCATAGTTTGTATCTACTGTTCCTGCTGTCCAAAAAACATAAACCATCCATTATCATTTTTTTAAAAAGATTGAAATAGATAATTTAATCCCTGAAAGAATCAAATAGTATAGTTATTAGTCCCCCTTTTTTTTTTTTATCAAAGAGTATACTGTATAATTCTTTTAGGGACTAATGAGTATACTGAGTAGTTCTTTCAGGTATAAATGCGTGTATTATTTATTTTTAAAACTAGGAGAAAATACTTTTATAAAATTAAGGGAACCGCATATTCACTTGAGCCTATTTGAATTTCTAAAAAATACCATAATCAAGATGCTTGAAATTGTCCGTTGTAATCCTAACGCCAATAAGATGATTTGTTACACATAATCAGAAAAGCACAAAAATTAAACTACCATACCACACAGACTTACCTTTGGGATACAGTATAATTAAAGGAGTTCCTGGAAAAAGCCAACAATGGAAACTAGCGTCCCAATGAATAGACACAATTTAAGAATCTTCTCCTTCTTCCTTTGGCTTAATGAAGTAAAGTGACTCAGAGACACTTCTAAGATAGATGCACCATCAAGAAAGTACACCTGAAAATATCAACATAGTTAGAGGAAATTCAACAATACAAGAAATAAAGCATCTTCTGTTTTGCAAACTAAATATTACAGAGTATTTGTAGTCATTCTTAACGTTTCTCCCAATCTTGGTCACTCCAAGCTCTCCAACAACATAGCAATAAGGCAAAAAAGCTAAATCATAGGTTTTTATTCACAACTTGCCAAGTTGAAAATTGTTAACTATACTGAGCCGGCTAGACTTGGGTTCTTTATCCAATTTGCCAATGTAGGGAAATTCTCTGATTCTCTATTCACAAACTACTTGCCTCAACCTTGGAAGTTGGACACAACATAAAAAGAACCAACTTCTTGTTACTTTACTAGAACTTATGTTTCATATTTTCTTTGAACTCTACCTTTCTCCTAAATTGAAATGTAATAACTCATGTAGTCATGTTGTCTCTTCAACCAACAAGTCCCAAATACACTGGCAATTCCATCCCCTTAAAAACTGAACAAGCAGCAACACGACTTCTCACATGATTTTTCGGACACTGCTAAAAGTCTAAAACAGATCAAAATCTAAACATGGTCAAACAAGTTTTTTTCAGGTTGCAATTCATATTTCTCACTGTCTCTGCATATTATCTATCGAAGAGTGCATTGCATTGGTGCCTAACAAGCCAGGTGAAGTAATCTACTTATAATGTTAGATATCATGAAATTACAAATAGAAATAGGTAATAAAAGAAAAATCTAACAAGTCCCTAAATTTATGTATAACTTCTGCTCAAAGGCTGAAAACGGAATATTAACGCTTGACATAAGAAAGGAATGGTTCAATACTTACAGGCAAACTATTGAGAAAAGCTAGAGCTAGAGAGACATGGAACGTCCATATGAGAACTCTTTCCAGTAAATTTGGGAAATAAGCAATAAATGTTATTGTCCAGCGAGGCTGATATGATGTTAACTGAATCGAATGTGCCATAGAGATCAAATCACCAACAAATATGAAAGTCCCACCACAATTAGTTTCCTTCAGGTCAGATGTCTCAGAAACAGGAAACTGGTTTCTTCCAGGTAACAAACATTGATGAGAAGGGCTTGAATATGTGATCTCAACCCATACCAACCCAGGCTCCTGAACAGGTGCTAAACAAAACTCATCCTGTGAACACCATCAAAACAAAACTTATCAAGTGTTTTTGGTCATGTACCACATTCTCAGTAGAGAGAGAGCGTAAATTAATAAGGCTGTAAAAAATAAATCTGTACCATAGAACATGTGCAACCACTTCTTCCATTTGGTGTAGCTGATTGCCAATTGTCACCGCATTTTTTAAGTTTGACAACATCTTTAGCATCCAAGCAGTAAAAATTCCTTCCCAAGTTTATAACATCAGCTTTACTAAGATCATCATCCAAAGTATAAGTGGAGCATGAAACTTTTACAAAAGCAGTAAGGTCATTGGAACAAGCATATTGGTTTTCCACCAACTCAGTAAATTTGCTTTTTTCCATCACAAGATTTGGTACACAATAACCCTTCCTTCCATTAACTGTTCCAAAGTTTCCACTGTTCTGAGAAATATTCACATTATTGAGTTTTATATTATATGTCAAAGTATTAACCTGCACCCAGTCTTGTGCATTTTGAATGGGTACATCATCCACTGAACGAATAACATCACCAGGAGCTAAATAACCAGATAAAGGTGATGTTGGAGGTACATGCAAAACCTATATCACAAATAATATCATAAAATATGCAATAAGTCAGCATATCTGCATATGCAGAGAATATAGAAGATAAACTGCTCAATGAAAAGTACCATGGCTCCATGATCATGTATGTAAAGGGGAAACAAGATCAAGGGCAAGAGCAATAGTGCCAACCCACAAGCTGCGCAACACTAGAGTAAAGAGGTTAAGGCTAGTAGAAATATACTAAGCTGTCTAGCTTGTTCACAGGTCTAAAGCTAGAAAAGTATAGAATACACACACAAATGTGAAAACTTACAACTGCATTGTGCCAAATGCCAGCAGTATACACACGGAGGACTGTCAAACTTGGTAATGTTTGCAGCAATTCACTATCGAAGGCAACCAGAGCACCAGGAAAAAGAACAGCAACGAAGATGGCAATGTACTCTATTGGTATTCCCTCACTGCTTTCCATTTAAAGTTAGAATAGTATAAATCATGAGAATCTTGCCTTTAAAATTTCAAGAAAGACCAAATACAGGTTCTTGGATCTGCAACTCACTAATTGATCACATATGGAAAGAGCTTTGGATTAAAAACAAAAAAAAGCACATACGGCCAACTAAAACTCAATCAAGTTACCCATTTTCATGTTAAACAATTGACCAACTAGTTTAAAGAACAATTTCTAACAGTAAATAACGATTCCAATAATGTGAGTTACTTAGTTGAAAAGCGAAGGACATCAAAATGCTTTATAACCAAAGTTTGATCTATAACCAGTTTGTGATATCACCTATTGAAAATAGCAATATTGTAATTATAACAAAAGGAAAGTGGAAATGTTATAACGGCTAAATTTTAGTAAAAGAGAGTATAGAGCAGAGACACTGACCCAGCAGCTGCAACTGCATGACCAAATTCGTGCACACCTACAGATATGATGGTAGAAATACATATATACCCAGCATCAGCTAGTGTTAAGCTTGATCCAGAGAGCTGCATAAATTGCAATAAGTAGGTACAAGCATGACACATGAAAACTAATTCATATTTCTATTTGTAATTTTGTATCACATGTTCACATTCTCTCCAAAATATTCAAAATTCAAAATTTGCAAAGGTAATAAATAGTTGCCAACCAGAGGGGGGAATCCAAAGAACAAGGAATGTGTGAGGCTTCCAAGTTTATTGTTGCCATAACAAAGACGCAATGCTCTGGCTAGTTCCCAAAGGAGAATCTGGGAAAGTGCAGCATTAATAAAGTGATGGAAGTGAACAAAGCTGAGATAGAACTTCAAGAAAGAATATAGCACAAGTGTCTACCAAAGTAACTCCAAGCAATGCAGATAAGGCAAAACCAACTCCAACTGAAAACCAAACTTTCAAACACCTGTAAGATTAGGAAGTGAAGCATATGGATGTCAAAAGACTCAAATTAAATGATTGAAAAGAAGAATAAATGATATAAAAGCAGAAGGAACCACCTGGCATGTCTTCGGAAAAAATTGAAAAGGGGTTTGTTCAAAGCAGAGATTTTGTAGTCACAATACCTGAATTGTAATAGATATATGTCAATTCTATCTGATATATAATCTTATACTATCAAAAGAAAACCGAATATTGATTTAGGTATGTATGTCAAACATGCCGTCGTCCATGAAAGACCCTTGGGCTTCATGTGTAACTGAAGCACAAGAAGCATACTTTGTGCTAAACTGAATTTAATAGAAAAGAATGAGACTGGCAACAGGAAATTGTTTTAGAAAGAAATGGAAATGAATAAAAACACCATTACCAACAGGAAATTGTTTTAGAATGACTAGTTGAAGCGGAAGCATGCAATGGAAGAAGAGTATGTGCCTGGCCTAAGTCCCTTCGAATCCCAAACCTCCTCATTCGCCTCACTTCCATTTTTGCCGCATTATTCACAATCTCTTACCTTAAAATGAAAAGTTTCAAATTAGAAAATTCTAAGATTTTACCTAAAGCTCTGATACAATTAAGAGAAACAATAAAAGTCAACAACCAAAGTTCAAAATACTTCTCTAAGTATTCTACAAACAAACTGCAACACCTGAATCAAGGGGAACAATCAAGATATTAAAAGCATAGTTATCAGAATCGTGAATAGGTTCGACTCACAACGCAAAGCAAACAATACGAATCATGGGGTGTATCGGGAAACAGGAAGAAGCATAAAAAAAGAAGGAGGTTCCACACATGACCGACCAAAACCATAACAAGTCAGGCGAGAAAAACAAAAGAAGTGTAGTGGTTGCTATAAAATTGAACACTTGTAAATAAAATTATACCGGTTTGGGTTCAAATTTCATTTGCTTGTACAATAACTCGCTGTAGTCGATTTTTGCGATGGATTGTGGTGGTGGTGAGTGAAAGACGATGGTGAGGCGTAACTAGTCAAATGTGGTGCGACTTCGCTGTAGCCTCAGATTCCGACCTAGTTATCAATAACTCGCTGTAGTCAATTTTTGCAATGGATTGTGGCCTTTATAATGTTCTATATGTTTGCTTATACCCTTATGTATTAGTTGCTATCATATTCAAAATCCGCCAACTATTTTTATTGACGAGGAAGGAGGATCCTTTTGATGCGATATCAGGATAATGTGATGTTTACTTTCTTTCATGTAAATCCCACCACAAATAAGCACAGTGCAAAAAAACCGGACCGGTTATTGATCCGGCGAAGAGTTCGGGTCACTAGTTTAATGGTTCAACCGCTGGGTCACTGGTTCAACCGGTTGAGCCGGTTTATTTAAAAAATACATTTTCAAATACATATTAATATTTTATAATAATTTAAATATAAGTAAAAATTAAACATAACCATAAGTCCATCACATATAATAAGTGTCAAATATTTAAGTTACACTACATGAAATTTAAATTTTAAAAAATAACCACATCAAATAAGTCTTTAAACTAAAAAATAATTATATTAAACAAGTTACAAATTAAAAAATATATAATAGCTAATTTCAATTAAATGCCAAAGATGATCAGCCATAATCACTGATATGAGAAAAGAGGAATCAACATAATTAAATGCCAAAGATCTTTATTAAAAAAATAATAATCATATTAAATATCCAAAGTCAAACACTAAACCTAATTGGCTAATTGTCTGCTCTTGTTTATTTGTTTGGCCTTTGGGCCTTTTTGGGCCCAATAAAGAAAACCCTAAATCTAATATTTATCACTTTATTTAGTCTTTGTTTCTTCCTCTAGCCTCCGCCGCTGTCTCTCACCTTTCTCTGTTTCTCATGTTTCTCTCTCAATCTCAACTCTCTTGCACTTCAATTAGGTGGTTCGACACACCAATCTTCCTCACAGAATCGTCGGCAGTCTCGTATAAGCAATACGAATCAAGCAAGGATTAAGATTTGACTTCGAAAGTGCATCGTTCTTCATCTTGTTTCTCTTTCCAGTTTTCTTTTTTAAAAATGTTGAACCGGGTTAACAACGAGTTGCGGGTGACGGTTTTTTAACGGAACTCGGCGATTTAACCGGTTTATTTCCGGGTTGAGTGTAAAATGATCCAAAGGGGTCACCCGGATCGGCTTGGCGTCCGGTTCACCGGGTTTCGGTTCAACCCGTCCGGTCCGATCCGGATTTTTATACTATGTTCAAAACTATATAAATATATTTATTATGATAATGAGACTTTGTTTTTTTTTGCCATTACAAGAAAAAAATAGAAAAAAAAAGAGACAACCATCTAACTTTTGAAGAGTCGGATATCAAAGAAGAAGTTAACCGTGAAAACACCAAGAAACCAAGACGCAACCAACGTGGCACATCCTCCTAGAAATTGCCTTCGCAAGCCAATTTGCTGTAAGGTATGAAAATCTGCAAAAAGTAGAAAGAGTCACTAAATGGCAACACCGGTGAACAATCTTCATCATGGATGAACATATAGACTCATCAGAATCTTCCATACACTCAAAGATGCAGAAAGTAGTAATGTCTCACATACATTTAGAAAGGTAAGGAGTAATGATATCTTCTAATGAAAAGAAATATAACTTCTAATACTAAAGAAATATAGAAAAGAGATACTAAGATCTAAGAAGAACAATTTTAAAGAATCAAAATTGCCCTCTTCAAGAGACGAAGAATTGTTTTTTGTTTCACAGGAGCAGTTGGGCAGTTGAGGTGACACTAAATTATAAAGATCTCAAAGTTGACCATAGCATCAACATCATGTTTTAAATATCAATGTTCAATTCACTACAAGAGTAATAATTTTTTATGATGATTTAATTATTTATAAATATGATTTTTCAGTTTGTATGTATAACTTAGGGGTGTGCAGCGGTCGGGTTCGGGTGGGTGAGTGGATTGATATAATAAGTAGCGCGTTGAATTTTTGTAAACCGAACTCGCCCGTCAACCTATATAATCCGATGATTTTGGGTTGGTTCAGATTACGGGCGGGTTTGGGTGGTTCGGAAATATTAAATATTTTTCAAAAAATAAAAAAAAAATATAGAAGAAGCAAAAGGTAAAAAAAATCATATCCATATCATGAACTTTCTAAATTTAATCTTCCAAAATCATATGAATATTCCAAGATCCAGTCTTCCACGTTTCCAGCAGCCAGCGTCTAGCTCTGAATGGCAACGGTGATCTACAATAATTATTGTCTAGGTCATTGAATCAATGAGCTAGGACTTTGACATCGACGATTGAGACTTCAGTTTGCAATTTGTGTGCTTGTGCGATCTGCCATGTAGAATGAGACTGTGTTTGTGAAATTTGAGAGACAAAGATGATGATACTTTAGATATAAAACTTTTCTGTAACTTTGAGTGATAAGGGTGAGAGAAGAGTGAGAGAGAGATGGCATATTTGTGATAAAATGGCCATTTTGGCCTAATTTGGAAGTCCCACATCAGTAGGACTTAGGCTTGTAAGGGGGGTTGTGGGGTATAAATAGAACCCCCTCCTCATTTGTAAAATCATCCCAAAATTTGTATTCTCTCTTCTCTTATATAATATTGGCGGTGCTGCTCGGAGACGTAGGCATAATTGGCTGAACTCCGAAATCAATCTGGTGTGTTCTTCCTTATTTCTTATTTACTTATTTGTTATTTATTTGCGGTATTTCTTTTCTTAGTTGGTAGATAATATTCAATAAGTTTGGGTGGGATATTGTTGGGTTATATTATTATAAACTTTTGGGTAGAGAGGAATACTATACAAGTGGTTCCTTCTAAGGAGATTGGTTTTTAAGTGGGACCGTTTGTGACCTCACCAATCTTTCCTGGGAACTGCTGAATTAGTATAAACTCCTTAGGAGAGTTCAATATTTACCCCATATCCCCTTACAAGTGGTATCAGAGCCGAAGGTTCGTCCTAGGCTTGTTTGTATTGTATTGAATATTATTTGAGTCTGAAATGGCGGGAGAAGCTCCACTGAAACTTGAGACCGCTCGTGCAGCGTCGTCAACTCCTTCAACGTGGACAAGGATTCCGATGCAAAGCACTAGATTTGCGGTGGAGATATTTGATGGTACCGGTCATTTCGGCATTTGGCAGAGTGAGGTTCTAGACACTTTGTTTCAGCAAAATCTAGATCTTGCTGTTGAAGAAAAGAAACCAGACGAAGTAGATGAGAAGGAATGGAGCACAATGAACCGGTTGGCTTGCGGAACTATTCGTTCTTGCCTATCCAGAGAGCAGAAATATGCATTCAAAAATGAGACGTCTGCTCACAAATTGTGGAAGGCTTTGGAGGATAAGTTCATGAAGAAGAGTGGCCAGAACAAACTCCTCATGAAGAAAAGATTGTTCCGATATGAGTACCGGTCAGGTTCATCTTTAAACGATCATATAACTGTTTTTAATCAGTTAGTAGCAGATTTGTTAAATTTAGATGAAGAGTTTAAAGATGAAGATTTAGCTTTGATGTTGTTATCATCACTCCCTGATGAATTTGAACATTTAGAAACCACTTTACTTCATGGAAAAGAAAATGTATCTTTAGATGTTGTTTGTTCAGCCTTGTATAGTTATGAATTAAGACAACATGAGAAAAGGAAGAACAAATCAGCAGTTGGTGATGAAGCTTTAGTGGCCAGAGGACGACATCAAAACCAGAAGAAGGGAAGCAAAGGTAGATCCAAGTCAAAGAGCCGAGTTGCCAAAGATGAGTGTGCTTTCTGTAAAGAGAAAGGACATTGGAAGAAAGACTGCCCGAAGCTGAAGAAGAAAGGGAAAGTTCCTCAAGAGGCAAATGTAGCGGAAGGTACCAGTGAGACCTCAGACTGTTCGTTGGTAGTATCACCAACAAATTCCCATTCAAATGAATGGATTTTGGATTCTGGTTGCACTTATCATATGTCTCCTGTTCGTAAGTGGTTCTTTGATTACGAAGAACTAAATGGTGGAGTTGTTTACATGGGAAATGACAATCCATGTAAAACAGTTGGGATAGGTTCAATCAGATTGAGGAATCATGATGGATCCGTCAGAGTGCTGAGGAATGTTCGGCACGTTCCAAAGTTGAAGAAGAATCTCATTTCCCTTAGGGCCTTCTAAGACTCCATCTCTTGGAGGCCGACGTTATTTTGTCACTTTCATTGATGATTTTTCAAGAAGAGTTTGGGTGTATACTATGAAGGCCAAGGATGAGGTTCTCAGTGTCTTCCTTAAATGGAAAGCTGAGGTTGAGAACCAGACTGGAAGGAAGCTTAAAGTTCTCCGAACAGATAATGGAGGAGAATTTAAGAATGATCAGTTCCAGGAGGTTTGCCAGAAGTATGGTATTGTACGGCATTTCACAGTTAGACACACACCACAATAGAACGGGGTGGCAGAGCGCATGAACAGGACTTTGGTGGAGAAAGTTCGTTGTATGTTGTCCAATGCTGGGTTGGGCAGAGAATTTTAGGCTGAGGCTATTTCGTATGCGCAACATCTTGTTAACCGTTTGCCATCATCTGCAATAGGTGGTAAAACACCGTTAGAGGCGTGGTCTAGAAAACCTGCAACTGACTATGATTCTTTGCACATATTTGGTTCAACTGCATATTATCATGTGAAAGAATCAAAGTTAGATCCAAGAGCTAAAAAGGCACTCTTCATGGGATTTAGCTCTGGAGTCAAGGGATACCGTCTATGGTGTTTGGAAGCAAAGAGGACCATAGTAAGCAGAGATGTTACCTTTGATGAGTCTTCCATGTTGGATAAGGTAACTCAAGATGAAACTCAGGGTATTCCGCAACAGGTGGAGTGTACACCGATGCAGGTGGAGTTTGAGCGGCAGATGATGATGAGTCCAGTTACAAACATCAGAGATGACTCTCCAACAGAACGGGATGAATCAGATGATGAAGAAGAGTCAATCCCAAATTCTTCACAGCAACATGAGCCAATTGTAGTTAGTAAGCCAAAACGTCAAATTCGTAGACCAGCTCGTTTTGAAGATATGGTGGCTTATGCACTTCCGGTAGTTGATTTTGTACCATCCACATTTCAAGAAGTAGTTCAAAGCTCTGAAAGTAAGAGGTGGAAGGGTGCTATGGAAGAAGAGATGAAATCTCTTCATAAGAACAAAACTTGGGAGCTGGTACAACTACCGAAGGGCAAGAAGGCAATTGGATGCAAATGGGTTTTCACAAAGAAAGAAGGATTTCCTGAAAGAGGAAACGTTCGCTACAAGGCAAGGTTGGTAGCCAAAGGCTACGCTCAGAAAGAGGGAATCGACTATAATGAGGTGTTCTCTCCAGTTGTGAAGCATTCCTCCATTAGAATTTTGTTAGCCTTGGTAGCACAGTTGAATTTGGAGCTAGCTCAACTTGATGTGAAGACCGCTTTTTTACATGGAGACTTGAAGGAGGAAATCTATATATCTCAACCAGATGGATTTGGAGTTGCTGGTAAAGAAGATTGGGTTTGCAAGCTGAACAAATCGCTGTATGGACTGAAACAGTCACCCAGACAGTGGTACAGGCGATTTGATAAGTTCATGGTGGGCCAAAAGTTCACAAGAAGTAAGTATGATCATTGTGTATATCTGTGTAAGCTACAAGATGGAGCCTACATCTACCTACTCCTGTATGTTGATGATATGCTTATAGCATCGAAGAGCCAATCAGAGATAGAAAAGTTGAAGGCTCAGTTGAATCAAGAGTTTGAGATGAAGGACTTGGGAGAAGCCAAGAAGATTCTCGGCATGGAGATAAGCAGGGATAGACAGAGAGGCAAGCTTTGTTTGACTCAAAAGCAATATTTGAGAAAAGTGCTACAATGTTTTGGAATAGGTGAAGATTCCAAACCTGTAAGCACACCACTTGCCCCTCATTTGAAACTTAGCAACTAGTTATCTCCGAAGAATGATGCAGAGCGTGAGTATATGGCCAAAGTTCCATATGCTAATGCAGTTGGTAGCTTGATGTATGCAATGGTGTGTACAAGACCTGATATCTCTCAAGCAGTTGGAGTGGTAAGCAGGTATATGCATGACCCTGGCAGAGGTCATTGGCAAGCTGTGAAATGGATTCTACGGTATATTCATAATACTGTAGATGTTGGTTTAGTGTTCAAGCAGGAAAATCCACTTAGTCAAAGTCTAGTCGGATACTACGACTCAGACTATGCGGGAGATTTGGATAAGCGACGATCTACAACTGGCTACTTGTTCACATTAGCAAAGGCGTCAGTTAGTTGGAAGTCTACCTTACAGTCAACAGTGGCTTTGTCTACAACAGAGGCAGAGTATATGGCAGTTACAGAAGCTCTCAAGGAGGCTATTTGGCTTCAAGGATTGCTGGGAGATTTAGGAGTTGGTCAAATGCACATCAAAGTGCATTGTGACAGTCAGAGTGCTATTCACTTAGCTAAGAATCAAGTCTTTCATGCAAGAACGAAGAACATTGATGTTCGCTATCACTTCGTACGAGAAATTCTTGAAGAAGGCGAGATACTTCTAATGAAGATAAGTACTACGGAGAATCCTGCAGATATGATGACTAAGGTGGTGACGTCAGCCAAGTTTAAACATTGTTTAGACTTGGTAAATATCCTGCACATTTGATTTGGCGCCACAAGGCGCATTTGGAGGCAGCACTGCAATTTGTTGAGAAGGAATTTAGAAGGACTTCAAAATTAGTCCAAGGTAGAGATTTGTGATAAAATGGTCATTTTGGCCTAATTTGGAAGTCCCACATCAGTGGGACTTAGGCTTGTAAGGGGGGTTGTGGGGTATAAATAGAACCCCCTCCTCATTTGTAAAATCATCCCAAAATTTGTATTCTCTCTTCTCTTATATAATATTGGCGGTGCTGCCCGGAGACGTAGGCATAATTGGCTGAACTCCGAAATCAATCTGGTGTGTTCTTCCTTATTTCTTATTTACTTATTTGTTATTTATTTGCGGTATTTCTTTTCTTAGTTGGTAGATAATATTCAATAAGTTTGGGTGGGATATTGTTGGGTTATATTATTATAAACTTTTGGGTAGAGAGGAATACTATACAAGTGGTTCCTTCTAAGGAGATTGGTTTTTAAGTGGGACCGTTTGTGACCTCACCAATCTTTCTTGGGAACTGCTGAATTAGTATAAACTCCTTAGGAGAGTTCAATATTTACCCCATATCCCCTTACAATATTAGCATATGTGAGAGACGACTCAGACGAGAGTGAGAGAGATGGCATGTGAGATGAGAGACTATTCAACTTTGGGTAGATAGTAAATGTCACGTCACAGCTTTGGAAAGTGAAAAATTTTGAAAAATGAGAAACTTAGTGAGAAAGCTTCGTCAAAATCGAAGAAAAGTTTTTCATTTTTATGTTTAATCGGTCAGACGAGGTTCAATTAGGTTTGAGCGTGTTAATCTGATAACCTGATCAGATCGACTTTTTTTAGATAATTGGAATCGAAATAAACCAAATGGTTAAATCCGATCAACCGAACTTAATATTTACGATCAGGTTCGGTCAGATTAGTCAAGTTAACATATTTTTGTACACCCCTAGTATAACTAACATCACCATTGATGTTAATGATTACCACTTCATTTATATTTTCTATCGCGTGTCTTGATTTAATTCTCAAATATTATAGGATGACTTAAGGATAATTATAATGTCGTAGATACTTTGGCTAATGTCAAACTGATCAAGGCCTTGCATACCGAGTTTGAAAACAATAATTCTTTTCAAACTGCATTCTCTAATATATTTGTCATTCTTTGATTTTACTTTACTTAAAATGAGATGAGATAAATAAATTTGTTGGAGTATTATTAATATATACAGTCCTATTTGGAGACTTTATGAGGCAATTTTTTTTGTAAACTATAACTATTATTATTAATATATACTATTTATTCTCATATTTTCATGGTTTACTATTTATTACTTATTTGAATTATTAGGTTTTGACCCGTGCGATGCACGGGTGGCTGTGTTACAAAAATATGACACATGGGATCTGTTTGTTTCAGTCAATTTAATAATAAGAACACTTTAAATTGAATGTTTATATGTTCCAAGCCGTAAATCGTGCATGTCATCAAATCATACCTTTCTCACGTGGAGTACATATATAATTGAAAAAGAATAAAAAATAAATAAGTTATAGTGCTTGCTATGAAGTTGTTAACACGATTGCTAATAAAAAATACCATTTGTAAAACTATTAAAATATCCGGCTAGCGTATTCATATGAATAACTCATCTAACATTTTGGAATCCCTCTCTACACAACATTCTCAGTTTTTCCGTTGTCTTCATCCTTCGATGAATTTGCAATTAGTATTTTTATGCTTTAACTGGAACGAACCCTAGAAAGTGCAACGTATAGTTGACCATGAGTGAACACTGGTTTTGAAAGATATAATAATCCAACGTTTGGCAATGATTGTCCTTGACTCTTGTTGATTGTCATTGCAAATGACAATGTCAACCAAACCAGAGGGCTGAGCAGAAGGAAGAGGTCCACCTAAATTTGAATAAAAAATAATACAATAATCAAGGCCATCATTAGTCATTACTGCAATGATAACCAGAAGAATTATAAAATTATCAACAAGAATTATACTTACCTTTATCTCCAGCTTGATAGTCCCCCCATCTTAGCTCCTCATGGCTTTTATCTTTATAAAGAGGCATGGCTGATATGGACTCAAATTTTGCAGTCTGTCCAGATAGTAGATCTGCTTCAGTCGTTGGTGTGTAACTAGCAACTCTACTCCCACTTGTCTGAGCTGGCTGTCCTGTTTGGAATGGTGCTGAGAGGGATGGCTACAAAGGTAGTCATTAATTACAATGTCAAATTGGGTAGCATAAAATAGAATTTTATCATCCATAGAGGAAAAATAATAAATATTATAAAAAGGTAAGCTTTTAAGATAAAAAATGGAACATGGTAACATATGAAAAGGATAGAGCGGATAACTTTCACGAAAAATTTCATATTGATTACGAGTAAACTACCAAATTGGTCCCTGGATTATTGGCTCGCTGACAGATTGGTCCCCGAATTTAGGAAATTGACAAATAGGTCCCCGAATTTTTCTAACAAGTCAAATAGGTCCCCAAATTTTTCTAACGTTAGTCAAATAGGTCCCCGAACAGAAGGACCTATTTGACAAACATTAGAAAAATTCGGGGACCTATTTGACTCGTTAGAAAAATTCGGGGACCTATTTGTCAATTTCTTAAATTCGGGGACCAATCTGTCAGCGAGTCAATAATCCAGGGACCAATTTAGTAGTTTACTCNTTGAGCTCAAAGAAGTTCAATAACAACTCCATTTAAGCTTGATTTATAAAAAAATTGGGTAGAATAAAACTTGAGTTTTTCTATTTCATAAACGAGAAAGATAACAAGTGAGACGAGTCATTGAGAAACATATAATAATATTTAATTACAACTACTTACTGCTGTTTGACCAAAACCTTCCAGGTTGCTCAAAGGGAGTGAAGCACTGATTGAGAAAATGCCTCCAGCAAGTCCAGAAGAAGGTGAACAAAACAAGCTTGATTGATTAAAAGCAGATGAATTCTGTCCAAAAGCAGAACCTGACTGTGAAATTGTAGGGGCTGCAGAACTGAATAGATTAGATGACTGAGTATTGCCAAAATTTATGCTTAAAACGAATGGTGATAATGTACCCAGAGCAGGAGAAGAATGGAACAGAGGAGACGGAGCATTAGTCCCAAAAGCAGATGTTGATGAGCCAAATATAGATGGAGCTGCTGCTGATGTCGAGGAACCAAAAGCTGATGAGCTGAAGGTGGGAGTGCTTGAAGTTCCAAAGCCAGTAGGAAATGCTGAACTCTTCGTTGCAAATGGATTAGCAGGCGTCGAGGCAGAGAAAGGATTTGCAGATGATTGCCCAAATGCCAGAGAAGGAGCAAAGGTATTTGTCTGGGTAGTAGATGAATTAAAGCCAACCAAACCAGAGAGCTGAGCAGAAGGAAGTGGTCCACCTAAATTTGAATTAAATATAATACAATAATCAAGGCCATCATTAGTAATTACTGCAATGATAACCAGCAGAATTATAAAATTATCAACAAGAATTACAATTACCTTTATCTCCAGCTTGATAGTCCTCCCATCTTAGCTCCTCATGGCTTTTATCTTTATAAACAGGCATGGCTGATATGGACTCCAATTTTGCAGTCTGTCCAGACGTACCACTATCTGCTTCAGTCGTTGGTGTGTAACTAGCAACTCTACTCCCACCTCGTTGACCCCCAAAAGCAGACTCCCCAATACCAGTACTTCCAAAAGTTGATGCAGTGGTCTGAGCTCCTGCATGAGATAGTATGCGAAGGTGATTTTCAGTTATGACAGTACAAGACACAGGAAGGAATTTAAATTAAATCCTACACAATGCTAAAAGATATTAAAATAATAAAGTTCATTTGTAAATTAAGTTATACATCATAAATTATTTATAATTCCAGAAGTTTTTAAACTCACCAAAAGGGGAACTCTGTCCCCTAAAAGGTGAAGCAGCATTACTTCCAAATGGGCTGCTACCAAATGCTGAACTAGACTGACCAAAAGTTTGGGAGGAGCCAAAACTGAAGGAAGGGCTACTAGAAGCACCAAAAGCAGGAGCATCAGATACCCCAAATGCTGTACTGCTTGAAGTGCCAAATGCAGGGGTACTTGACACACCAAATGCACTCCCTGTGCTACCAAAAGTTGGACTTGAGGTTGAACCAAATGCAGGGGTATTAGTTGCACCAAATGCTGGGGTACTCGAAGAACCAAATGTAGGGGTGCTCGTAGAACCAAATGCAGGGGTGCTTCCAGAACCAAATGTTGGCTGAGTTGATGCTCCAAAAGGTGTTGAGGAGCCAAATATGGTGCTCCCAAATGCTGGTTGTGAAGGTTGTCCAGCACTTCCGAAAGTACTTGTTTGTGTAGGAGTAGACCCAAAGCCACCAAAAACAGGCTTCGGACCAAAAGCTGAGGATCCTACGAAGCAAGAGAGCTGATAATCAACATAAATTATAAAAGATGCAAGATCGTACTGAAAACATCTGAATTTTTGTAATGAGACACAATAACATTTAATTATAAGAAAAGTTAGTTCTCACCAAAACAATCAGTTTGTTCAAAATAAAATTGTTACAGATGCTAGAAACAGCCAGATAATTGAAAACGTCAATAGAGGAGGAAAAACAAGCCAAAGGATACTGATGTTTGTCACTGTTAGATGCACAAGAGATAAAATGCCATATCAGAAAGGAAAGGAAGCAAATATAATATGGTTGTTAAGCTGTGTATACTCCAAATATTTAAAGAGATCCATAGAATGAAAGTGATGAATAGAGAGCATATGCATCTGAAAATGATCGCATTTGAATCAACCTTCCTTAAAATGAGACCTAAACACTGATAGAGAAAACTTGTGCCAGGGGAAGCCAGACCATGAAAAGGGCACACTAGTTTTTCGGCATTGTAATACAGACACCATAACCCAACTCTTAGGGCCCCTCACATAGTCATACAGTTTTATTGTAAATATGTAAGAGTATATACTCTTTCTTCATCTCTTTGTTTTCATTCACAGCCAAGCCAATTCAAAAGTCACAATATCATATTACACATAACCAACATCAAACTGATTTCTGAAAAACTCAATGACGACACTCTCATGAACACTAGAGATAGACATCTAATGAACTGAAGAATAACAATAAAGTGCATACTCTTGCTTACCAGCGAACGATGATGATGAATTACCAAAAGCTGAAGTTGAAGATGAACCAACAGCAGGCACTGAACTTCCAAAAGCTGGTGAAGATGAAGCGCCAAAGGTAGCAGAGAAAGAGAAGGGAGAAGAAGGTTGAGATGCACCAAATACACCAGTTGAAGTACCTCCAAATATGGAACTACCTGTTTGTGAACTAAATGGAGTTGTACTACCAAATGGCTTTGGGGCAAAAGGGTTGTTACTTGAATTGTTGGTCTGCCCAAAAACTGGCTGAGCGCCAAATGGGCTGGTAGACGATTGCCCAAAAGCTGTTAAATGGATTTCTACTAGTTAATGGTTTTCATTTCTCAAAAGCAGCTAGTATGCAAAGAAAAAATATGATCCAAATATACATGCATTGTTATTTGTCAGGAAAAAAAGAATATTAAAAATATTGCAGTACAATAAATGACCAATTCATGCAATTTATACACCATTTATCAAATAAATTATAAGACCAAACAAAACTAGTACATTTTTGGTATTCAAAAGCATTAATAAATTCAATAGAAAAAAAAAGCCCCATAACACCGCGAAATTTTCATAAGATATTAATAAACACCTAAATACTTCAAGAATGAGGCAACAGAAGGTAGAAATATATGGTTTAGTATTCACTGCAACAAGAGAGATGGATTTCAGTGCTTAAAGCAGCTAGAAAATAGCAATCACAAAAATGGCAAGTAATTTAATAACGTCAAAGACAAAAGAAAAGAAAAAATGACCATTCAGTGAGTAGTCGCCAATAAAAATTTGCAAATGACCAAAAGCTTTTATGTTGAGATATCAGGGAAGAGAATTTGTACGCAATTGATCTAATGAAGAGCAGAGAAGAAAAAATAACAAGCAATGTGATAGATTGGGAGGAAACACTTACGGTTTGTTGAACCAAACATGTTTATAACCTTCGAAACTCAGTAAAAGCTTCTTGCTCCGAAACTGAAAACACAAGAAACAAAATTTCACTCACATTATCTTCTGTAAAATAAGATATTTCTTATTTCTATCAAACATACATACAAGAGGATGATATACAACCCTCACCGGCGAAACAGAGAGAAGGAAACGGCAACGTGGTAGCGAGAGAGCATTATTTATTTGTGCATTTGCGTAAATCTCAAGCATTCTTTTTTTTTTTTGAACTGCAAATATATATAATTATTTATTATATTTATTATTTATTTTTGGCCTGAATATATATAATTATTTATTATTTATTTATGCATTTTCTTCTGTGCATTTGCGTAAATCTGAAGCATTCGTCTCATCAAAAAGGAAAAAATAAAATTACTAATGAAATAGGGATTTGCCCGAGACTCTTTTCGCATATTTTTATAAATAGTTTTGAAATGTAAAATTATTATTTAAATATTTATATTAAAGAAAGATTATGACACGTTTTAATAATTATTTTTACTTTTATATTTTAAATTTGACTATACAGATATTAAATTTGAATTTGACTAAAACATATATATGGTAATTTTTCACTCATGTGATATATACTCGTAATAAAATCTATATATTAATTTTGATATTATATAGATGATTTGATTAGATATTATACACTGCTAAAACTTAAAATTTTTAAATATAAATATATTTATGAAAATAGAACTTAAAGATTGCATAATTATCTTTTAAAAAGTGAATATCACATTCAATTTTAAATATCTTATCATATATTTTAGGGTAAATTATACTTTGATACCATGTGATTTGACCTTATTTCATTTTGGTACTTGTGGTTTAAAAGGTGACATTTTAATACCCTACGGGTATTCCCCATTTTGGTACCTAAGTTTTTTTTTTTTTCCTGTTAAATAATGACGGAAAAGTGCATGTGAGTTGCACATGGCAACACCAAAACACGAAATTTCCATATTTTCCCCAAATTGTGTCTCTGCTCTTACATTCTGGTCCTCTCTCCTTTTGTTAGAGGGGTCAAAACGTAATTGCAGCAAAGTTTTATGGTTGTGCTATGTAATTTAAACCCAAGAACCAAATGGGAGTTGGGAAAAATCACAGAAACATCTCTTTAATTCAACTCAACTCTGTAACTTCAATCTCTCGACAAGAAATCGCGAGGAACAAGCAAAAAACGTACCGGAAGAAGAAAAAAAAAAAAAATCAAAGCAGATCCAATCTTAACAACATCAAAACAAACAAATAACAACAAATCTATCTATCTATGTTGAACTGTTTCCTCTCCCTTCATGCGAGCAACCCATCGTTGCTTCCTCCCAGGCCAGTGATCACTGGTGAACTGTCACCACCACCGTCCTCCCTTCTCTCTTCCTTGATTGGTAGGCTCTAATGCTTTTTTTTGCCTCTTTTGGTCCTTCTCTCTTGGTGGTTTAGATTTGTGCTGATATAACTCAAATTTGTTGTTGTTAACTTGATTAGTGAGCTTCACTCTTCATTCTTCCAACCTTCGTAGCCATCTTGGAAGCTACACAAGCTTCGGTAAACAACTCCTAATTTAATTTTCGGCCAAAATGAAGGTATACCCGAAAAATCATCAAATTTTTCATTTTTCTTGATGCTCTTTGTTGGAATGGACCATTTGATAATACTATATCATGCTAGACACCTCTAGAAGCTATTAATACTCCATAATATTGAAATTTGGGGCTGACTTTGCTCTGGGTTCAAAAGTGACGAAAATTTAAAAAAAATTTCGGGTTTTTAACCAAATCTCTTTGTTTTTATGAGATTGATGGTTCAAATGAGTTTGCTTGATAATAATAATGAATTCTATTTCATCAATTTGAATTTAAAGATTATATTTTGAAATTTGATGTTTTGGGTAAAGCTTTAAAACTTGCAAATTGGTCCCTATGGATTGTTTTAATAATTTTGAGGAACCAAATGGGATATTTTGGGATTGTAGAAAGCTTTGGAACCATAAAATTGAATTTGAAATGTGATAGACAATATGTACAAGTTTTACTTGAAATAAAAATGAATTTGACAAGTGTATGAGAATTGGGTTATTATGACTTGATTTTGGAAACCTGATTGTGGAATTATCTTAAACTTTTAGATTCTAAAAGTTGTTAAAGCTCCCAAATTGATACCCAAGTCTTTTGATGGTCTCTTTTCTTTTGTGCTAGTCTTTTAGGCAAGTGTGAGTAGGAGTAACAGTTAGTATTGGGAAGTATGTGTGTGTATAGTCTTTCCTTAGCCATTGTGTAGTGGTGTTGGACCTTCGGGTCACTTGAGAGTTAATTTTTGGTTCTAAGATTATATTCTTGTCATTTCCATGCTTATAGATTTACCGACATCAGTTGTTGATCGAAAGTTAAAAGGGTGTTGTCATCCATTCTCCTAGAAGAGGTGAGTGGCTTTCTTATCTCAACCCCGCTTGAGGGTTTGTCTGCTAATTGGTAATGTGTGGAATGTAAACTATTCTTTTATTCATATTGTCTAGACTTGAGAAATTCTCAGTGTTGTTGTATTTGATCCTAAAGTCTGTAAAATGAACTGTTTTGATGGATTTAGCTGAACTTTGGATATGAATGCATTCTCTTGCTTAAATATTGGTTGTTGTGCTGATGATGAGCCATATTACTTAATCAACTGTGTTGTATGCTTTGGGTTGATTGAATTTGATTGTGTCTGCGTTTGTGTTGGATTATAACATTTATTTTTTATTCTAATGTGTGGCATGTTCTGGTTTGCCTGGACTAGATTGAGTTTGAGTTTGACTATAGAATTCATTTATTATTATGGTGTGGTATGTTTTGGTTTGGCTGAATTCAATTGTGTTTTATGATTATATTGTGTTTGTGTTTGTGTATGCTTCTTTGAGTGGAGATGGACAATTGAAACCCTTGGGGACGGCGATACGTAACGCCCAGGTAGATATGGATATGAGAAACCCCTTGGGGATGGCGATACGTAACGCCCAAGTGGGAAAGGAAGTAGATATGGAAATGGTTATGAAATGAGCAACCCCCCTGGGAACGTCGGTACGTAACGCCCAGGTAGGGAATTTGAAAGCTGGGGACGGCGATACGTAACGCCTAGCCAGGATATGATATTTACTATATTTTCTTGGTTTGAAACTTAAATTGATTATGAATTTATGATTGTGTGTTGTTGGACACCAGAATTGTTGACATTGTATGGCTGAAATAATTTTACTAGGTTATTACTATTTTGTTGCACATACTACAAGGATAAACTTTTAGTGCATTTACTTTTCAAATTTCTATTAATTTACATAAACCTTCATTTCTTTTGAAGAAAGGATATTTCACTTTCAAATGATATTTTCATAAAATCATCCTCTTACTAGATTATTATTGTTAAAACTTACTTGTGAATCAAATGTGATTGATTGGCTGACTTTTGGATAGTATTGGAGTATTACTTGATTAATGAATCAATAATTGTCATGAATTGGTTTGCGTTGAGACCTTACTTTCTTGTAGATGGATGATTTTTTTTCATGAACTGGTGGTATTGGCATTTTATTTGTTGAGAAGTTGGTGATTTATGATCATGCGATGTTGAATATTGATATTTCCGATATTAAGCGTTCCACTACTTTTGATGGGAAGAATATCAATTGGATTGTTGTGGTGTTGTTAGGTAACTTGCAAGTAAATGTTATTAAGGTAAACATCGTCTTGTCATTTATAGATTTGTATAAGCTTCCTTTGAACAGACCGTGAATTTTACTTTCAATTGGTATTTTCAAGAAAGCAAATTTTTTGTACTTGACTATCTTTGGTTAAAATGACTTTCCAAGCTACATTTCTGAAATCCCAAGGAGATCTAAATTTCTACCATCACAATGTCTTTACCTAATTTTTAAATTCCTCATGAGTATCCTGTTTGCTCAATGGTCTTAGAGAATTCATTTATAAAATCCTTTGAACTATGAGTTTCTTAAGTGATTTAAAGATTTTATCTTACCAAACTCTTGGTCCTTGAAAGGAGGTTTAAAAGGAGATTTTATAATTCATTTTCTACTACCAAACATTATTTTAAGAAAAGTATAAAACTATGTCATTTTATTTGATGAAATGTTTTCAAACCTTATTTTCTTCTCAAGTAAATTCTCCAAGTACATTTTCTTAAAATCCTTTAGTTCATAAGATTTTCTCAAATCCATGACAGCTCTTGTATCTTAAGTTCTTTTGAAGGCTTACTAGTTTTTTTTATATAGTTTAGTTGTTCCTTGTGTTGTTATTACTATGCTTGATTTAACTACTGCACTAAGTTGGATCATGTTAGTTAAAAGAATGTTATTATAAAATTACTCAATATTGGTGACGCATCTTTTGATTGGTGAGCCATTTCCCTACGTGGTGGTGCCCAACACCACGACTGGGATAGGTTAGTCGCTCACTGAGTTACGACTCACTCCACGTTTAACATTTTTCAGATACAGGTGCATGTCAAGTGTCAACTGCTATGAGAGGGAGTTATTCAGAAGCCCACGTCATTGTTCGTGTGGGTATTTATTTCATTGAATAGGATGGTGTTAAAATTCTAGTTTGTCAGCTCCACTAGTACTTAAGAAGGGTTACTCAGGGATTTATTTGATATTTTGTATGACTCGCTTATGCCATAGTTTAATTTGGCACTTTATCTTTATTTGATATTTTGAGACAGTGTTTGCATCGATAGATAATATTTTAAATTTATAGATTGACGGTAATGTGTAAGTGAATGATGAATTATGTATGTCTTGGTATAATTGTGTATAAAATGAATTATTATGTTGTTATTTTGTTTTTGATATGGGTTGACAGTGGGTAGGCTTACGGCGTGGGATGGACCCATGTCCGGGCCGGTCACGTGCTCCCAGGAGGGGGTCGTGACAATATATTTCAATTATTCAGAGACTAATTTATTGATTTAATTTAAATTCAAAGGTAAATGTAATAGGAGATAAAGAAGAGATTTCAGACAAAAAAAAAAAAAGATAAATGAGAGATTTTTACTTTAGTTTGTGATCCAAACGGGACAATGCCATCTTTGGGTTTCTTAAAATTATGTTCAATTACTTTGTCAATCAAAGCTAACCAAATGCACTTTGGATCTATCTTGTCCAATGTAGGGATGATCATGGGTAGGGTATGAGTTAGTCGCCGGACCAGGACCCAGACATGAGAGGGTATTAAAGTCAGTTTCCATTATCAGACCCGTTGAATAGTTTAAACACCATATCCAGACCCAGAGAATTTTTAAAATTAATATAAAATTTATTTTCATCAATTGTTTTGATATATAACTATTACAAATAAAAAAAACATAAATAAGAATGTATTATTAAAATATAGGCCAAAGTCCTATTTTGGTCCCCCAGTTATGCTCAGTGTTCCAAATTGGTCCCCCAGTTATTTTTCGTTCCATATTAGTCCCCCAATTATGCAAAATTTGACAAAGTTGGTCCCTCTAACAGTTTTCATCCATTTTTCCGTTAAAGAAAAAGATAAAATTGATTTTTAACTCCTAAAAGTTTAAATTTTTTGCATTACGGACCTTTTTCCCTATAATAGAACCAAAATGTAAGAAAGAAGAAATACATGGGGGTTTTAGTTTATTTTACACAAAACACAACCTCCTCTCTCTCTCTCTCTCTCTCTCTCTCTCTCTCTCTCTCTCTCTCTCTCTCTTCTTCTTCTTCTTCGTCTTGTTCGTCCTTTCAACTTGTCGCCGGCACCGAAGACGATAACGGTGACGGCGAAGGCGACGGCGACGGCAACGGATCTCGCCGTTATGGAAGCTCATCTCATTCTTCCCTTCTCTCTCTTGTTCTTCTTCTTCGTCGTCTTGTTCGTTTCTCCAATCTCTGCACTCGACTTCCTCTTCAGTTCCGGTACTCCAACTTCATTCCGTCTCTCATATTTTCTTCTGTCAAATTCAGATGTGATTTGGAATCCCTGAATTGCTCACAAGAATAACAATTATTAATCGAAGCTTGTGTTTAAAGTTGGAGATCAGCACCCCAAGCAGCATCTGATAATAAATTCCCATGTTTTGGGTTAAGAATCCATTCTTCACTGAAATGGAAACACCTTTTGGTGGAAATTGTTGTTCACTAAGAGTTTGTTTCCCTCGTTTGGTACATACTCTAGTAGAAAGAAATTTGTTATTTCAAGTCTATAAGTAGAATGAAAGATACACTTATTCATGCTCTATTTCACGCTTAAAGTAAAATACACTTAGTTTTGCTGTCGTGTGAAACTTATTATTCTATTTGATGCCTTAAACTTATTAGTGGTTCCCAACTTGTGTGTGGACGACGCCGACGAAGGAACTGAAGAGGAAGTCGAGTGCAGAAATTGGAGAAACGAACAAAACGAAGAAGAAGAAGATAGAGAGAGAGAGAGACGAGATAGAGAGAGGAGGTTGTGTTTTTTGTGTAAAATAAACTAAAACCCCCATGTATTTCTTCTTTCTTACATTTTGGTTCTATTATAGGGAAAAAGGTCCGTAATGCAAAAAATTTAAACTTTTAGGAGTTAAAAATCAATTTTATCTTTTTCTTTAACGGAAAAATGGATGGAAACTGTTAGAGGGACCAACTTTGTCAAATTTTGCATAATTGGGGGACTAATATGGAACGAAAAATAACTGGGGGACCAATTTGGAACACTGAGCATAACTGGGGGACCAAAATAGGACTTTGGCCTAAAATATATAGTTCAATATACATCAAATATTTAATATTTTATCTTTATAATTTAATACTTTGTCAACACATAAAGTTTTAAATGATTTATTTTTATATGGGTAAGTTACGGGTTGGATACAGCAATACCTAGACCCAAATCTATTGAAGTTGGATTCTGACCCATACTCAGACCCACATGGTAAAATTTGTTAGTCTCCGTTGAATATAAGTATGTTGATCATCCCTAATTTTGTAACACCATAAGATATTTTTCCGAAACACAAAAATAGTGTTTTTGCCAAAAAAAAAGTTAATATTTGATTAATCTCACACTTTTGGTACCACCCAATATGGTAAGATATTAATATTTTAGAATATTTATGGTTCAAAAATTTTTATTTTCATTTCTAATTTTAATTGTATAATTGAGTATTTTAGAAATTCAATAATTCATATTAATTTTATAAAAAAAATGTTCACATAAAAAACCATCATTAAACATTGATGATTTATTCATAAATATTGCATCACTATTGAGATCCAGAAGATATTATTCAATAATGCATGGGAGCAAAATATGAGTACGGGTATGATATCTTTCATTACATTTAATATTAATGATAATGGAAAGTCAATCTATATTCATATATCTATATATATATATATAAAGCAGATAGCTTTCCACCAGAAGCTGCCATGTGGATCTAACTTTCTTTTTTGTCACTACTTTACTCATTAATTTCTCCATCTTCATCCAATAGAAATCATCATTTTCTTTTTTATGTTCACTTTTTATCTCTCAACCTAAATCTCAACCAATAGCCATCTTCTTTGATTATTTCTCTTCCCTTTCTCTCTCCCTATTGAGCTCATTAGGAGTAAATCGTTTTTTTTTGTCACTTATTTGCTGAACCTAATATTCAACCAATAGGCATCCTTATTTCCTTATTTTCCCCTCTCTATTGAGCCTAAATTCTAACCAATAGGCTTCATTCTTTTGTCATCTCTATCAACACTTTCTCTCTCTCTCTATTGAGCTGTTTTTTTTTTTGTTTTGTAACCAGATTTTTTTTTTGCATCACTAACATAAGTTTTATCCTTTTTTTTTTTAAAATCGAAATTCCTGGTGCATTCATTGCCAACCATATTTCAAATGTAGTTGAGGTTGGTCTTGGTAATTGTTACCTTGACCATCTCAATTTGAATTTTTGGTGGGAAAATGACCATCTCTCTCATTCTATATATAGTCAACAGGCTTGGTCATTGCACAACACAATTCTCTTTTTATTGCTTCAGAAACTGGATTCTTTGGAGGTCAAGAAATGTAACATCTATTTTCTTCTTTTTATTGTTTAGCATTGGTTTTTCTCTATTCATAAACTGCTTCATAATCTGCATTTTCTGCAAGTTAAGAAGGGTAACATCTGGCCTCTTTCTTTTTATGTTTTGCATTTGTTTTTTGTTGGATATTATTAAAAAATATTAAAATATTGAATATTGATTTAAGGCATGGAAAGTCAATTAAGAGTCCACAACATTTTTCTTGTGGGTATTTCATTCTTAATTAGAATTGTGTTAAGTGCTACATTGCTGGCTCCACTAGTACTTAGAGAGAGAATCTGGGGTTATGTATCGTTCTCATTTTGTGCCAACTACTTATGTGAGAGATTGCCTAAGAGTGTATTTTGTTTTGTTGCATTGAGATGATATTTACATCGAGTTTATAATGGTTAAGTATTGTAAAGAATATATATGTATTATGACTTATAAAGATTATGTTTTGAATGATTGTTGTGGATTGCCTGTGGGTAGGCTTACGGCGTGGGATAGGCCCATGTCCGTGCCGGTCACATGCTCCCACAAAAGGGGGGGGGGGGGTCGTGACAAAGTTGGTATCAGAGCCTGGTTGTCACTAAGTCTAGTGGAGCTAATAGTGGTCTCAAATGTTATCTTGGTCGTCTTTATGAATCTGAGGCATAACAATGGTTTAAGCTGACATTGTGAGAACACTTAGGATGTCTTGTATTTTTCTTCTCGATTCTTGAACCTTTATGTCTTCGAGGTCAGTATTGTTATTAGGAGTGTCCCTCCTTTGTTAAGGACTTCTAGGTCCTATGAAGCAATAAATGACCAAATAGAAACAATTAGGTGTAGAAAATGAAATACATTTTAACAACACTGGTTTGACCAACAATACTCCCCCTCCAACTAGATGCTAGACTTTTTGAGTCCTCAGTGTGTTTCCATTTCCTTACTTTTGATGAGAGGTTGATTGAGTGATTTCATGTTGGTGTATATGCTATTATTGGGAGCTTTTTCTTTTGATTATAAAGATGTTTGACGGGTTGAACTGAAGCAGTAAAACACTGTTGCGCTTACTTTTGCATTTATTTGCTTCCATTTATATCTGGTGGTGTTGGATTACTCATTTTGGTTTAAGTTTGTGAGGTCTCTCTGTGCCTCGATATTCCCTTGATTGTGTGGCTGGTTCATGCTTCCACTATTTCCCCCCATTTTGTGTTTTGGATATAGGAGAATGGAAAGTAGATGTCATTTAGCTTGTTTTGGTTTTTCGTGTTGAGCTTCATACGTTCTAAATCTAATGGTATTTTGCGAAAGTTCTAGCATTTTAAGTTGTACGAAATCAAGTTTTAATTTTCCCGTTTTGAACCTCATACAATTCAAAGGTGTCTTGGGGGTCTTTTCGTGCTTAAAGTGTTCTTAAGTCTGCTTTACAAATCTTATTTAATGGCCTTGTGATCAGACTATGTTTTGGGCGTCTTTGGACACTTTAAAGTGTGCCAAAACATGATTTCTTTAACTGATTGGGTTCCCTATTGAATTAATTGTGTATTGGTGATTTTTGAGCTCTCTAAAGTGTTCCACAACACGGTTGAAATTCTGATTTGGTTTTCTATTGATTTTATTGAATGTTAGTTAGTTATAGGCACTCTGGAATGTGCAAAGAAGGAAACAGTATATGAAATTTTGATCTATAAAAATATTTAGGCTTAAACTTCCAACTAGGCTGGGTTTCTCTCAAATTGATCTATAAAAATCAAACAATACTACTAAACCTAGAAAATTACTTAGATTATTCTAGAGCTATAGAAAACAACTAAGACTAAAGTCTTATCATAAACATGAAATTGTTCACTCAAGACTTTAAAACATATTAAAAATTCAACTAATTCGAATTCTACTCAAAAAGTGAAAAATAAAAGTGTAGATTATTTAATCAAACACCAAGATAAATAGGCAAAAATAATAAATTTAAATTTTAAAATTTATAAGATTTTCAAAATAGTACCTAAAATTTAAAATTTTTGGGTACACCAAAATGTAAGTTACTCTAACTTACTCCTCTCCCCCACACTTAAAACTTAACATTGTCCCCAATGTTATAATCAAATAGGAGTAAAGAACTAAGGTCAGAGTGTGAATTTCACTCTTCTCTCCCCCACACTTAGAAGAACACATTGCCCTCAATGTTAAAGGGCAATAATAAAAATAAGGGAAAGAGGAGAGGAAATTTAAATTTGGAAAAATTTTGAATTTAGAACGAGAAATCAAATCATTAAATAGCCCATAAAGATAAACTTGCAAAGTTTATCACTCCCCCACTCTTTAAAGCTCGCATTGTCCTCAATGCACAAGAACAATGAATAAAATAAAAGGGAGAAATAATAAACAAGGCAAAAAGAAATTAATTTGCAAAAGGGCTATTAAGAAAAGGAACTTGTAGAGAATTTCTGTCCTTTTTCTAGACAGGGGGAGAATATAATTTTTAAGAGTTCAATTAATAATGATCAGGGAGTGTGACTCGAAAACAAAAACAAAAACGAAATTATAAAAAATGAAAGTTTAAAAACTGAAAACAATACAATAACTTGGGCTGATCGAAACTGATCAAATCACTTTGGTCAACCTAACAAAAATGAAATCAAAAACAAATAAAATAAAATACTGAAAGCAGTAAAAACTAACCTACTGGAGTTGTTTCCTCCCCCACACTTATCTCGCAAATAAAATTAAAATTAATGAATAAGAGATAAGTGAGAAGAAGAAACAACTTGAAGCTTAATCCGGCTTCAAATTCTCTTTGAAAATCTAGAGGGGCAGGAGGCGTCGGCGCTCGAGGGAACGTATGAAGTTCCCTTCCCTCTGGTCAGCGTGCTCCTCTTTAATAGTTTCCTTCATGCCTATACCACATAAAGAAATATAATTATAAATAGAAGGTGATGTGGAAATAGGGTCAGCAATAACAAAATCAATATGAGCGAGAGGAGGCTTCTCTATTTCAAGTTGTTCGCATATTCCTTGCGAAGGTGGGTTCTTGTACTCTTCTTCTAATTCTTCTTTTTCTTCTAGCATCTTGTCCTTAGAAACTTCAGCTGCTTCCAAGGTGTTTTGATCCATAGTGGGCCAATCTTCAATTTCTTGACAATATTCATAGGGCCCACCATTGCATTTGCAAGGGCTATCTTTGTTAGGTAATTGGGTAGAGAGGAGAGATTCGTCATAGTCATGAAGATTGAAGTCTTCCAATTTAGTTTCATCTTCCTCACTACATTGCTTACCTATTTCATCACAAGAAAAGGAAAGAGGGGTAACAGAATTAGTATGATCAATTATAATAGTGTTACCTTCATCTTTGAAACTTTCCTTAGCTAATTCTTCTTTCTCATCTTCTAAGTCTTCTTCAAGAGATTGCTCGTCTTCTAATAATTTGTTATATGCGTCAGTTACCTCGCCATGAATGAACTATTAAATGAATCCTTGATAGGCTCATCATCGTTACACTCAAAGTGAGCCACGAGGTTTGATAAGGGGGTAGAAGAGTCATTGCATGCAAGATTGTTAGATGTGTGCGTTTTAGCCTCGTCTTGCATCGCATGATCTTCCTCATTACATTGCAGACCTACGTTTTCACAAGAGAAAGAAGAATAAGTAACAGAGAAATTATCATCAATGGACTTAGTGTTACCCTCATCAATAACAATAATTTCATCCTCATCTTCGCTGTCCTCCTCAATTGATTGCTCATGAACCACATTTTGTTGCTCGCTCAGAACTTGTGTAGGTTCTAAAATAAAATCTTGTAGATGTTGCTCCTCTAATCTCTCAAGTTGAGAGTGAGTTGATTTCACCGCTTGCTTAGGAGGTAGAATGAGGTCGCATGATGTCTCGCCCTCCTTGACTTGTTGATCATCTCGTTGATGGCCATCATTGTTTTGATACCGGTTACCTCCATGATACTTGGTCTCCCTTATCATTTGTCTGTAAGACTCCATCTCTTCGCGAAACATTGACTTATGTTGGTCAACTGCTTTGTCCAACTGTTGAAGTATGAGGTCCGTTGTCGATTGATTAGACTCTTGGATTGATCCATAGCCTTCATATTGGTTGGGGTAACCATTGGTCATGGGAGAACAATAACGAGGAGAATAATTATTAGAAGAATTAGTATAATAAGAAGAAGGATCATAATTATAATTATAATTGTAATTAGAAGAATTGAAAGAATTATATGCATTAGAATTATAAGAATAATGTGAAGAATCATAATTATAATTACAATTATTAGAAATGGAGCAATTATATGAATTATAATTATAAGAATAAGGAAAAGAATTATTATTATTATTATAATATCCATAAGGAGAAAAATTTTGTCTAGACATCTAAACAAACTATTTCTCAACCACCTAAAAAGAAAAGAATTTAATACACAACTTGGAAAAAATAATAATTATAAAAATTATTATTCTATAAATTTATATTTTTTTTAAAAAAATTATATTATTTTATTTAAAATTTTTGAAAATTAAAAAATAATTTTAAAAATAAATTTTCAACCTAAAAATATTCAAGAACCTAGTCAAGAATCTTTTGGCAAATAAAACTTTAAATTTAAAAAAAAAAATTTAATTTTCGAAAAGATATTTATTTATTTATTATTTATTTTTGAAATCTTTTAAAATATCTTTTTGAAAATATTTAAATAAAAATAAATCTAATCCTAAAGATTCAATAAAGAATTAAATTGAAAAGATTTTCCTATCTTGAAATCAAACAGAAAAATCAAATCAAGAATCAAATTAAAAGAATTCTGAAAGAATCAAGATCTAAAAATTTTAAAAAGATTTTTATTTTTATTTTATTTTCAAAAATCAGAAAATATTTTAAATTTGAAAATATTAATTCAAAAGATCCAATCAAAAATCAAATTGAAAAGATACTCAATCAATTCAAATTTCAAATTGAAAGTGAATCTTGCTAGAATCAAGGTTTAAAATATAAAAGATATTAAAATTTTCAAAAATTATTATTTATATAATTAATAAAAACGAAAATCAAAGAAAATTAATAAAAAAAAATAAGATGCTAATGTAACCCTAATATGATCCTAGATCTAATGCAGTTTTTAATATGCAACTATATGAATGCAGAACCTAAATTTAAAAAAGTTACACAATAAACCATTACACTCACAAGAGAGTTCATCGGTAACGGTACCAAATTTGACCGGGCACTCGTCATTAGTTCCCGACAAATTAATACTCAAGCTATGCCCGAATATTATATTTATATATAATATAGTGGACAACCCAAGGTCGGATCTCTAAGGAACTTCTTGGATGAGAATAACAATCAATTATGTAAATAATTATGAATTCAGGTATAATGTTTTATGGGTTTGATAATTATAAAGATAAGAACAAGAACATAAAGAAAACAAAGAAAGGATAAAAGAATGAATATGGAAAGATGAGAATATGAAAACCCAAGAGAATAATCACGAAGTCTACCATCATAGCCCAATAACGATAATCAAGAAGTTATTATTATAATTATGTCAAGCAAAACCACATCCAATATTATATCTCGTATACACAAAATATGGATTAATCATGATAATCATAAACGACTCAAACCAAGTAAACGATTTATAATTAAACATAACAATCCTTAAGCAATGGCGATAATAGAAACAATAGATAGATCACTCTGTCATACGACCACAATTCAACTGAATGTGCAAGAGCAAACTTTATTAATGGTGAAACAAACTCACTAATATTGTTTATGGAAGAATTAAAACGATCTAATGAACTATTATCTAAAACTAAACATAAAAATAATAATAAAAACTCCCTGGACATCGACGACCGTTGAGCTCAGGCTTCATTCGGATTCTCCTCTAGGATGAAGAACGTTTAGGCTCTCATCATAGAGACCTAATGACAGCTACTCTATTCTATTCTATTCTATTCTGCCACCAGTTGAGGTGCTGGGGCGGATCTCGGATACTCTGAATGCAGAATGACGAATTCTATTTATAGGCTCGAAAATATGCTTGATCTGCAAGTCAAGGAACAAATTTGGACTTGAGCCGTCAGTTGAGCCGGCGGCTCAACACGGGAGCGCAAAGCAAAATACGCGATTTTTTGATTATTATCTCTGTATCTTAAATCCTAGCCGTCCAAATTATATGTTTAAACTTCGGAATATCCTGAGCCGCGAGATTTCCAATTTGAGCCGCTGGCTCAAATTTTCGGCTCAGCGCAAAATCCGCGCTGAAGATATTTGCTGACGTCATACTCTTCTCAGAGTCCCGCGCCGCTGGAAGTCTTGATTTGGGCCGGCGGCCCAACACGATGGCGCAAAACTTTTTGTGCTTTTTGTGATCCTCTCGCTGATTCTAAACACTTCCTATTGGTTGGACCCTGTTTGGATGTTTGAAACACTGACAAACCCATTAAATAGCACTTATTTATAAAATACAATAAATAAACACTAAATAACCTATTTTTATCCATTTTATTATGCCATACCTTGGTGCAGCCATTAGCATATTAATTTGTCTAATTATAGTATATTATCATTATAAACACGTAAAAAGAAGACCAAATAACATGTCAATATTTGGGCTGATCAAATCCCCCACACTTAAGACTTTGCATTCCTGGGCAAAGGTACGAAGTAGAAGAAAAGATAACATGCCAAAGAATCAAGGAACTTTCCCAAGTTCATGATTCAAGGCCAGCACATAGTCATAACCTAGAGCTAGAGAATTTACCAAGCAAGTAACTCTGTAAAGTAGCGCGATCTAATTTCTATGAGACCAATTCCAAAAGTTTATCGCTCTCCTCACTAATTGGGTATTTTCTCTCAAGTCATTCCTTAGACTAAGTTTCCTACCATAGGCTTGTAAAAATTCTCAAGGTCTCCACCACAAGTGTCAAACAATCCAAAAAAGAGGTCTTTAATAGGGTTGTAATGAATGGGAAAAAGGCTATATAGACAAACAAAATTGATCATATATCTCTTGTTTCAAATTCGGATGAAACAAATTTAGAGCTACGAGTTCCTCTTAACAAGTCCTTTGAACTTGAAATGAGAGACAAGAGAAATATAACCAAATTCAATAATTTCGGACCAAAATGAAACATTTTACCAACATTTAGGACTAAAATGAAATATTTTGCCAATATTTAGGACCAATTTGAACATTTTGAAACATAATGGACCAAAATGAATATTAGGACATACATTTAGGACCAAATTGACCCTTTGACAAAAAAAAATATTGTAACCTTGTCTCATTGGCATTAAGGGTCTTGGTTGCCACATAATTGCGATAATGCCCTTGTCTCCACAAATTTCAAAAGGTTGCCAACCCACTGTCTGCGATTTCCACTTGGTCAGCACATATTCCTTCCCGCTCTTTCACAACATAAATAAACTAGAAAGGTCAAAAACATCAAATTGGTCCTAAATATATGGGTAGATTTCAAATTAGTCCTAAATATTTCATTTGTTTCATATCGATCTTACATATTTTCATAATTTCTCAAATTAGTTCCAAAACTAATGAATATGTGACTATATCTCTCTCTTTTTAAATTCAAATGCGACAAATTTAGAATTATAAATTACTTTTGACGAAACCTATCTAGTTGGGACCGTCAACCAACGAGATTAAATTAAGTCTTGAAAATGTGTCACTCTTGTTTCACGATCAAAGAAGTGAAGTTAGTCATATCTTTCTCATTTCAAATATTAATATGACAAATTTGAAGCTATGTATTAACTCTTAAAGAGTTCTTCCTTTGCCTAGTTGAGATTATTAGTAAATGAAGCCAAATCAATTTGAAAATAAGGTTGAGATCAATTTGAGAAATTATAAGAATATATGAGACCGATATGAAACAAATCAAATATTTATGACTAATTTAAAATCTACCTCATATATTTGAGACCAATTTGAGGTTTTGACCAACTGGATACAAAAAGGACTGCCTACATTTATTGTTCCAACTTATAACACTGTCATTTCATTAAATGCCCATTAACTCCCTTTCTATATAACTTCAGTCAACATCAATTACGGCTTACATTCTTCTCCTACCACACTTCAATTTACTTTTCCTAATAATCCTATGTTCCCAACGCTGTCAAATAATTCGGTGTCATTCTAAAACAACCTCAATTCGTGGCTTAATTTATTTATGAAATATTGAAATTTATAAAGTTTAGCTTTTTTTTTTTCTAGATTTTCAAGTGATACCATAATATTTTGACTCTAATGTAGGTTTCAGTAATTGAGTTACTTCTGGCCAAAAAAAAAATTGAGTTACTAATCCAACAATTAAATGATAAAAAAAATCCATTATAATATTAAAATAAAATCAGTTATAGTATCAATTTTTTATACAAAAAAAAAGTAGTTATATTTGTGAAAATATTAATATAATTAAATAAAAGAAAAAGTATTGTTTTCGTCTATAAACTTTACATCAATTGTCAATTTTGTCTTTAATCTTTTTTCGCAGTCAATTTTGTTCTCAATGTTTCATATTTTAATTTGATCAATTTTATTTTTTGACTAATTTTTTTTGATAAATTAATGACAAAATTCATCATGTCTTTCAATATGAATTAGAATTTAAGTTTCTTTTTGAATCAATTTTATACTACATGTAATTAGTCATGTAGATTATGTCGTTAATATTTAGTTAAAGTAACAAAAAATGATAAAATGGGCTAAAATGAAAATATATTGAGAATAAAATTGACCACAAAAAAAGTTAGAGATAAAATTGACCGTTAGTGTGAAACTTGGAGATGAAAATTTTACTTTTGCTTTAAATAGAAACACAAAGTTATAAAACCATTTAGGAAAAGAAAATATAATTTATGAATTTCAAGCCTCAAGCTTATATTTAATTGTAATGAATATCAATAGTATCACGATAAAGTTGTTTTTACATTAATTTGTTATATATTTTTAGTGACTAGTAGAAAAAAAATTAATTAAACAGTTCAACCCAAGTGATTAAGACATTAAGTGAATACTAATGAGTGATCAATTACAAATCAATCTACTTAAATAACTCAAACAAGTATAACTAATGACTAGGAGAAGTCACTCAAGTCACTGTGTTTATTGATTGAATCGTTATGGACACAAATCATGCATTTAATAAAATAAAAGATAGTTAAACATCTCTGAGAATATACTAATTACTAACTAGAGGTTAGTTTAATTAATATGCAGTTTAGTATAATATAATTATCCTTAATAAGTAACTCTCACATCTCATATGCACAATATTAAATAAGAATTAATTAGTATAAAATCCCGAATACAAGGTAGATAACAAAAAAGAAAAATATGAAGAAACAAAAATAATAAATTATAACTAACAAGTGTTTGGAGTAGTGATAAACTGTTGGGGATTTCTCACGATAATTTCGAGTCGCGTCTCTAGGACACTGTCCTGAAGAGATATTCCGGTATCCCACTGATTAGAAACCGGCACTCTCACAGGATTAAACGAAATCTTCCTCAATGTCACACAAAGAGGGATACAGAATAGCAAAAGAAAAGTTAAAGACTAATACAAAAGAGAGAGGCTGCTCATTGTTTAGAAACTAGGGTTCTCATGTATATATAATAGGTCTAATAAAATATTTATTTAATTATAATAATTAATAAAATATTTATTAATTATAATAATAAATAAAATAATATAACAAAAATAACCTCAACCCTCATATCTCTTTTGTGTAGGCAATATGGGCTTATTTTACACACTCAATATTAGACTAGGTCCAACAATCCCCCACATGTGTAAAATAAGAAACCACATTTCTCATGAGTCTCACTCATGGGCATAACCATTGTATCTAGTGTCTTTCCGACTATGAACTAGACCTAGACCAATAACACATAGTACACAGAGTAGTCAGTGAAGCCTGCTTCTATGAACCAACTACTCTTGTTGTATACTAGAGGCATTAAGAGTCAGATTATACCCCCACATTTCTGCTATTAACGACGTTTTTGCGCGTTACAACGGCCGTGCGCGTGCCTGTTTCATAATGAATGCTCTAGAGATTTCGCCAGAATCTCATAGGAGCGGCCCCACTCCACATTCATCGAGGTGATTTCAATAAAGTGTATCTGCACTTATACACGATCCCGTAGGAATATGAAATCATTAAGTACCTATGTACAACCTCACCAAAAATGCAGTATAGCACTATCACACACCATAGGAAGGGATATTTTAATTTAGTGCTACCAGAATTAACAGACGACTTGTTCTTCCCATTGAACCTTATTCATGGGATCACCAATCACAAAGGTTGGGTTGCCATCGTGGTTAATTTCAAGTTGGCTTAAATCCCATTCCCCTCGATGTTTCAAAAATTTGTTTCCTCCCAAGAGGCTTCGTTAACGGATCCGCAAGATTCACACTTGATTTTACATAATCAATTGAGATTACACCATCTTTTAGCAGCTGCCTCACAAAATTATATCTCAATTGAATATGTCTGCTTTTGTCATTAAAGGTCTTATTTTTAGCCGTAGCTATCGCTGATTGGCTATCACAGTGTAATGAAATGGATGGAATTGGTTTGTCACCTAATGGGATATTTGCTAAGAAGTTTTCCAACCACTCTGCCTCAGTTCCAGCCAACTCCAAAGCAACAAACTCAAAATCCCTTAAGGATTTAGTTATAAAGCTTTGCTTGGCTGACATCCATGTGACAACACCACCACCAAACATAAACACATAGCCAATAATGGATTTGTCTCATTTGAATTTGAATTCTAGTTATCATCACTGTATCCTTCTAATACAGCGGGAAATCCACTATATAGTATACCATAGTTTATGACACCTCTCAAATATTTTAATTTTACCAAGGCCTCCCAACATTCATTGTTTGGACAATGAGTATATCTGCTCAATCTACACACAGCATAAGCTATGTCAGGCCTGGTATAATTCATTAAATACAACAGACTCTCAATAATCTGTGCATATTTAGATTGAGCCACAAGATCTCCTCTATTTTTCTTTAATTGCACACTAGAATCATAAGGAGTATTCACAGGAGATCTATCATATTGTTCAAACTTTCTCAGAATCGTCTCAATATAAAGTTCTTGAGAAAGTAAGATACAATTTTCATTCCTTATGATTTTGACACCAAAAAACAGTTTTGCTTCACCCATATCTTTCATATCAAAATTAGAAGCAAGTAAAGATTTTATTTCAAGTATAATACACATACTTGTACCACAAATTAGCATGTCATCCATATACAAGCATATAATAACACAATCATCATTTACAACTTTATTGTAAACACATCTTTCAACTTCAACAGAAGAGAAATTACCACTTAACAAAACTTTATCAAATTTTTCATGTCATTGTTTGGGTTCTTGTTTTAAACCATACAATAACTTCACTAATTTACATACTTTATTCTCTTGACCAGGAACGCTACACCCTTCAGGTTGTATCAAATAAATTTCTTCATATAAATCACCATTTAGATAAAACAATTTTCACATCCATTTAATAAGGTGTCTTATCTATATGCAGCACCATTTTGAGCATAACCAATAAAACACAATCAACATTTTTAGAACTCAATTTTCTCTTTAAAAAAAAGGTAATAAAACTTTAATAAGACACCCCCACACTTTTAAATATTTCAAATTAGGCACAAAACCTTTCCATAACTCGTAAGGTGTCTTACCAGTCTTCCTACGAAGAATTCTATTTTGTAGAGAACAAACATATAACAAAACTTCACCCCATAAATTATTATAAGCACCAGAACTAACAAGCAAAACACCCATCAATTCTTTCAAAATAAATAATTTATAGGATGCAATTTTTCCACATTAAAAATGAACTTGCCAAAAACCATAAATGACAGGTACAAACTCATCTGTAATGTTTATTCATTCTATGATAAAAATAAAAGAATATAACAAACAAATAATCAAATGACTGAGTTAATTGATATTTTATCAACACTCAAAATATACAGATCTTGATTACAATAACCCTTTCCCACAAAAAAAACTATTATTATTTGTCATTATAATCTTATAAGATTTAAATGACACTTTAATCCCAGCTTTTACTAATAGAGCAACACAAACTAAATTTGCTCTCACAGTGAATATATACAGAACATCATTTAGTTGCAAACTCTTTCCCATTGTGAAATTAATCACAACTTTTCCTTTTCCTAGAACTTTGGTAGTTCCAGAATCAACAAGATAGATTTTATCATCTCCCTTTTTAAAGGAGGAGTACAATTCTTTATTACAACAAAAGTGCCTTGTAGCATCACAATCTATCACCCATTTTTCCATATCAGATATGAATAAAAAATCAGAGAGCATTGCAACAATAATTTTATTATTACTGTCATCATCTCTATAAACCAAATTTCCATTTGATTTAAGAGGATTATCACACTTTTGATAATTTTCCCTAGCTCTCATTAAATATTGCAATTTATGATGTTCTCATATATCACACATATAACAATTATATTTCATATTACATTGGGATTAGGCTTAATGGGTTTGTAATTTGATTGTTCACAATTTTTATCATAAAATAAATCAACTGTGTCAACGTACCTCTTCAAGAACAAATTAAAATCTACTATGTGTACCATTTAAATTGGTGCGACAGTGCCTTCATAAACATTCCTCTAGCCTTCTAAAAACTTTGATCTTAATTGCCTCCAAATGCTTTCTATCCACGCACCTGTCTGCTTTCTCCTTCTATGTGTGTACCAAATAATTATTGCGGCAACACCCAAAATCCCTAATCAGCATCACCTTTGAGATCACTTCATTTAACAACTGCCACACATTGCACTTCCCACATATTGTGTCAGATCCATCTTTATGTGCAATCAAACCTCTTCCATAACAAGCAGAGCACTGAGTCATCTGATTTTCCTTATAAAATCCCGGTTCTTGGTCTGCATTGCATACAGAACAGACAATACCTCCTCGCCACTTGTTATCAATCTTTGAAATGGAATTATCGGCACCATCACTCGAACGCGGCGCAACGTAATTTATCAACCCCAGTTTTCCAATCCTTTGCAGAGTAAGACGACGAAGCAGAACACCACAAACGGCATGACATCGTCAACGTCCCTGTTCTCGGCGAAGAAGAAGGTGAGACAAATAGGTGCCATCGACGGAGCCATAACTCATCGCTAAGAAATCGCCGGTGACGGAGGATGACAAACACAATGAATTGGACGCTGACGGAGGACGATGGTGAATGATTATATTCTAGGGCACGATTTGGGAAAGTCAAAAAGAGGTCGATATATCTCTTCAGATTGTTGGGGATTTCTCACGATAATTTCGAGTCGCGTCTCTAGGACACTGTCCTGAAGAGATATTCCGGTATCCCACTGATTAGAAACCGGCACTCTCACAGGATTAAACGAAATCTTCCTCAATGTCACACAAAGAGGGATACAGAATAGCAAAAGAAAAGTTAAAGACTAATACAAAAGAGAGAGGCTGCTCATTGTTTAGAAACTAGGGTTCTCATGTATATATAATAGGTCTAATAAAATATTTATTTAATTATAATAATTAATAAAATATTTATTAATTATAATAATAAATAAAATAATATAACAAAAATAACCTCAACCCTCATATCTCTTTTGTGTAGGCAAT